>JBANCY010000283.1:0-44580 GCA_037040045.1 Phorticella flavipennis | reverse complement strand
CCCCCCCCCCCCCCCCCCCCCCCCCCCCCCCCCCCCCCCCCCCCCCCCCCCCCCCCCCCCCCCCCCCCCCCCCCCACGTGAAAAATTTGCAGCAATTTGCAAGTTTTAATTGTTATTGCATGGAAAGTGACAGGTGCATTGAGGCCGTCTCGCTTGCACTCTGCTGCGGCAGCTGTCTGTCCCTCTGTCCCTCTGTCTGTCCCCCTGTCCGTCCCTTTCGTTGCATTTATGATTGAGCTGAAAGTGCAAATAAATAACGTATTAAAGGCCAAACAACAACAACAACAACAACAACTGCAACAACAACAAAGTGAGACAAAACGAGACAAAAGACAAAGCATGTCAAGTGAACCGCAACAATTTTTCATTGTTTGGCTTTTGGCTTGTTTGCGCATATCAAGCGAGGGTTGCTTTGAAAGTTTGCCAACAAACTACCCAAATTAGCTGAAAATTGTTGAAATTTTTCCACATTTTCCCCTGCAGTTTTCTCCGGTGAAACCTTAACATAAACAAATTCAGTTGATTAGCAACTTTTGCCTTTGGCTTGGTTTATAACCTTCAGTTGTCTCGTTTATAAGCAAATTTCGTATGAGCAGCCAGCACTGGTTGAGAATTTTAATCATTTGACGTCACAACTTTGGCAACAACCCGCAGTTTCAGTCCGAATCGGTATAGGGTATCGGAGTCGGGGAGTCCGGGAGTCGGAGTCACATTGTCGTGACTCTGGACTGCTGCCAGTTACCATCTTCAATTTGTATTCCCATTTGCCATTTACGTTGCGGTACCCCCTATCCCCCTCTCCCCCCTCTGCGCCCTCTTATGCCTCATATAGTGGCATTGCTGTAGTACCCACACACGCCCCCCCTAACGTGTCGCCCCCCCCCCCCCCACCCAAGCACCTGCTGTGCCTGTCAAGGTTAAACCTGCGAGTGTCACGTGACTTATTCAAATTAGCAATTTTATGTTTGCACTTTTTGTTTTTGTGGGTTTCTTTCTTTTTTTTTGCATACCCTGTAAATGGTGAACTCTTTATGCCAGACTTTTAGCCAAAATAGAGGTCATCTTAGGTGGAAGAGCTTGAGATATTACTCAAAATAGTTTTGGATAGTTTTTGGAACCTGAAGGAACTTCTCTGTAATATCGGGAAATTGTTTAGCTATAGAATCCTCTAGCTATAGAATCTTCTATCTATAGAACCCTCTAGCTATAAAACCTCGCTTATTTCGTGAGAGAACTTTGAATCTGTTGTCTTTGCAGCTTTATCTTGCCGATACTTCCTAGCTGTACAATCCTCTTCCTTTCCTGAGAGATTTAATACCCCTCCACAATCAGAGTTAATCTACAAAAGCTATACTCATCGATAGAAACAATTGCTTGCTATATTTTTTCGAACTTGCTTATAGTACCGGGAGATCATGCATGTATTAGAATAATATTCCCCGTTTCAGGCACTATACAGGTCTTGAGATTTTAATCAAGACTTTATCTATTTATAGAAAAGATAGTTTGCGATAGTTTTTGTGTCTTGTTTATAACAATTAAAGATCTGTTTTCTCTCCTAGCAATAGAATTCTCTTTCTTTCCGTAGAGTTCAAGACCCCTCCAAGTCAGAGAACACGAAATTTCTTAAGATTTTCGAAGGAAATTATAGTTTTTGGGTCTTGACATGAAGATCTGTTGTCTTTCTATCTATTATCCCATACGCTAATCAGTATGCCCGTGGTTTTTATCACAAGACCTGTAAACATATTCTAATGTATTTTCCGGCTAAAATTTGCCCACATTTTTCCAAAAACTTTGCCTGTTTTGGTTCAAAGCTTCAATTCCTGAAACTTATAGGGTAACTGCTAGTCGTACTCCGACAAAGCTAGCTACAACTCAATTGTTTTAAGTCGAAAAGAACTCACGATTTGGCTGCCTGTGCTGCACTACCCAGCTCTCGGCACAGTATAGAGTAGGCACAATATAGGGTATCAGCTAGTTGTGCGTTTCGAGCTTCTTGCTGTGCTTGGGCTTTGGGCTGCTCCTCACACATCAAGGTGAGCTCGTATATCGTTTCTCCCACTGTCAACGCGACTTTTGTGCCCAACACACAACACACAACACACACGCTACCCCGCATTGGGGCTAGCGCCGGGTCTTTCGCACGGGGTATTGCCGTCTCTGTTGCACAGATTGTGGGCACATAAATTTTACAGGAACATCCGGAAAAAAAGGAAAATAAAATAAAATCTGGTCTAATTTTTTGGCTTGGCTGGCAAAAGGTCAAAGTCAGCTTCTTCAGATGGCTGCGACACGTGTGTGTAGAGGGAGGGGGGAGGGGAGTGGGGTGTATTGCGGTCAGGTGTGTGCTGGAAGGGGGGTCTGAGTTACAGCTTGCTGAAGCTGTTAATAAGAGCCACGCGCGCCCATTAAGCTGGCTCCGGTTGCCATCTCCCTGCGGCTCTTTTCAAACACTCTTCCGGTCCCCCCAAAAAGCCCTCCTGCTCCTGTCTGTGCCCACACCTGGGCCAGCTGCGACTGGGTCTTCAGTTACACTCGTTACACTCGTTACTTTTACCATTGTCACACTCGTTGCCCCCTTTTGTAGCCTCTTCTTCTTCTCCGTTTTTTGGCATTGCATGCAACCTTTGGCCCCGGGCAAAGCCGGCACTGTCGTTGCTCATGAAGCGTTTTTAACGCACTTAAACTACGCATGGCGCTCTCCTGCACTGGGCGAAAAAAGTGTGCATTTGTCAGGCGTTGACAATGTCTGCTCGGAGGCAGTGCCCCGACAGCCCCCCAACATGTAGGTCATCCGAGTCCAGTCCGTTTAGTCAGTGTCCAGATCCGGAGCTTTTGGAGCTCGGACCGTGCTAATTAGCCAAACTTGTTGGCAACTGGATGCGTTAAGAGTGTGGCGTCATAAATATGCTCGAGTTAAATCCAAAACACAGTCTGTGTCCAGTTCCCCCGGGGTCGGAGGTTGGGGGATGCAGGCAGGAAGTGCCCAACTTGCAGGAAATGTTGCCTCATTGCCCATTAAGACACACAGTTGCAGACAGACAGAAGGACAGACCCAAGGACCCCACCGAAGGACCCGACCAAAGGACCCCACCGAAGGACCCCTCGAGAGGCTCAGATAGTGTAAGCCTCAAAGCACTTAATGTCATCCATTTCAATGCTTCTAGGAATTAACAGTCTAACTGCTGTTGCTGCTTCTTCTTCTTCTTCTACTTCTACTCCTTTTTCTACTCCTTTTTGTACTTCTTATGCTGCCCCTCAATTAGTGCCCGTTGAAGTGCAATGAACGCATTTTGTGGCATGCCACACACGCCGCATTGTCGGAGGCGCCCGAGCAGGGACCCAACTCGACAGCAAATAAATCAATCAACTTTTTTATGAAAGCTAATTGCGTGGTATTAGGTTCAGGCTAAAAAAGGCAGGGAACATCGTCTAGCACTGAGCCATTGTTATGGTTACGGGTCTGAGCGACGCCCGTAAGCCACTTGACGGGAACCCACTTGACCCAAGCTGACCCATTGATGCCATGTAAGCACGGCCTAAGCACCTTTTCCATTTAACTGAGCTTACTTATTGTAACATTTGGTCTGGACATAATGCCTGGGCGGGTAGGAGGTACAGAGGGGTAGAGGGGGATACAGTGGTAAGGGAAGAGCATAGATTACAAACGCAATTTCATATTATATAGACAAGCTGGCTTCCAAGAAACTTTCAGTTGTACCTTTAAAGTTATTAAATATGAAATCTTTTAAAATTTAAAGACTTTCCTTCAAAGTAATCGTTGCTTTATACATTTCATTTTTCTTAAGATATCCTGTCATATTTGGCGTATAAAAACTTACAAATTTTGGATGTTATACAGCAGCATCATTTGAACTTAGACTTGTTGAAGGAAGTAATTTATTGGTACGCGTTACTCGACGAAGAGATTGAATCGTTGCTTTTGCTTTTACCATTAGTTTTGTTAAGTAGTCATTATCTACTAAGACTAGTTTCAACTACTCGTTAGCTTTTGAGCCCTAGCTTCTTCTCCAAGAGCTAATCGTCATATTCCTTATATTCATGACTCGTTTCTTTTGCATTTATCATCAATTTTGTTCAGAAACCATCTATTACTGAGGCTCACTCTTACGACTCGCTATCTTTTGAGCACTAGCTACTTCTGCGCGACGAGATACTCGTTACTTTGTATACACCTGTGACTCCTTACTTTAGCATTAATCTCTAATATTGTTTAGAACTCATATACTAAGACTAGGATCTAATGCTTTCTACATTTTGAGCTCTCATTACTTCCCCATGAGCTACTTGTTACTTTCTATTCACCTGCGACTCGTTACTTATTCATTTACCATACATTTTTAAGCAGTCATCCATTTCACTCGTTACTTCTGTATGAGGTACTCATAGACTCGTCACTCGTCACTCGTTACTTTTTCATTTACCACTAACTTTTTAAGATGCCATAGATTAGTAAAGGTAATTTCTACTGCATGTTATCTGTTGAGTTCCATTTACTTCCGTTCTAGCTACTCGTTACTTTCTGCACTTGCACAGAAGTCACTTATTGGAGTAGTTGAAGGCGCATTATCCCGCCTAAAAAGAGGTCGTGGCGTCATGGATAACATGATCAGTCACAATCTGAAGACCGCAATTGCTCTAACTACCTATTGTAATTAAGAATTCTACAAAAATTTCTTCACAAATTCAAACTGTCATTCAAAGACCGTTCAATGACTCAGCTGAGTAAAAACGCTCAGTAGCTGAGATTTCAGCGGGAGTCGTTGTTCACTAGGCCAAACGCTCAGGAATCTATACTCTCTAGATCAAACT
Source organism: Phorticella flavipennis (assembly GCA_037040045.1). Taxonomy (NCBI): domain Eukaryota; kingdom Metazoa; phylum Arthropoda; class Insecta; order Diptera; family Drosophilidae; genus Phorticella; species Phorticella flavipennis. Next base: position 39,744 of record JBANCY010000283.1, on the reverse strand, counting down.
TAAGCCGAATGGATCCATTTTCCAGTTAAAAACTGTTTGTGTGTACTTCCAGAGGTTTCTCCGGCGGTATTATGCATGAAATTGAGTTTGCCCTAATGTTTTGTATTACTAATGGTAAAACAGACACGGAATGGAAATCACTAGGTGCAGAAGTGTTTTTTGGGTAGTCTATATTACCCCTGCACTTTCGGGTAGCTCGGAACTGGCTTATATAGTTTATAGTGCCCGATTCATTGAGCTGACACAAATGTAGCTTTGGTTTTTCGTTTGAACGAAATGGAAAACCCTTTTAATGCTTTTGCTTTCTCGGTTTTCCTGGGGTTGGGGTTACCTTTGAGTGTTTTATTTATTTTCATATCAAACACTGACCCAATTCAAGAACCACAATAGCAACAACAACAACAACAATATGGAGGAAACGTGACTAAGCAGGAGATTTGAGTTTTCGCTTTGGTCTGTTCACATTTTGATTGGCCTCTTTGTTTGTTGTGTGTCAAATAAAATAACAATTACGTTGCAAAATTGCATGCAACAAGATGCAAGGGGGGACCAAGTTGTGCACCCAGGGGGGGACGGGGCAGAAAGCGACAGCGGAGGGGCCAGAGAGGCAAAGAGAGCGGGAAAAAGAGACGACGACAACAGAAGCTGCCTGCATTTACGTAGCATTTTCCAATATCAAATGCACATTTTAGCCATTTAAAAGCTAAAAAGCAAAGCTAAACCAAACCAAAAACGACAAAAAACAAAAACAAAACCAAAAAAAACTCAACATATTTCATTTTTAGTCGTAAAAGTTTCTAATTAAAAACCCAAAAAATGCCTTTTGTGCTCGGTTTATGTTGGGGCTTTGGCTGTGTGTTCTGTGTTCTGTGTGTGGTCGACTGGCTGTTTGGGCTGATTGTGCCACGCCCCTACGCCCCCACCCTCTACCCAGTTGTTATTATTAAAATGATAATAACCCCAAAAATCAAGAGTAAACAGTTCTAAACAGTTCTCATGGCCACACTTTTCCCTCTCTCACTCTCCCTGACATGTTTGTCATTTCTAAGGTACTCAAAGCTTGCTCCAACTGTGGCAACTCGGTGAACTCAGCTGTCAGTTGAGTTGGCCAGATGAAACTTGATGCAGTGACTGCTTTTGATGTTAGCTGGCATCATGGAGCGCATGGAGTGAATCGGTGCACTGTATCATGTAGCTATGATGGCAATAAAAGGGAGAAAAATCTGTTTTTGGGGAAAAAATGTTTGTTTTAGCAGAAATATGAGTCAAATTTAGTATTTAGACAGTTTGGACTCTTCTCTATGTGCATACCAAATTTGATTCAGATGGTTACACTATATTATAGAGCAATAATGGAGTGAAGATTCAGTTTTTCTGGGGAAAACTTGTTGTTTTGGCAGATATATAAACCAAATCCAGTATTTTACAGTTTAATGTAGGCATACCAAATTTGATACAGGTCAGTGTGCTATATCATATAGCTGTCAAGACAGTTAACACATAACATTTCTTATATTCGGTCGATAACTTATTTGCTGTTGTTTTTATAGATCAACCAAATTTGGTATTTGCATAGTCTAAAGACCTATTTGTGCACATACCAAATTTCATAAGAATCTAAATACTCTAGGGTAGGGAATATGCGTATGTAAATACAGAATATAACTGAGCTTAGCTCTGACGTTTATTACTTATGTATTCCAGGGTATTTAAGCTTTGTGCATGCATAATTAGCTATGCTTATTTCTTTGTTAAATGCGGTTTATGCAGCTGAACGCATTCAAAGGGAATCCCGAAACAAACACAACGCATATGTCCATGGCATCAGAATCAGCAGCAGAAACAGAAACAGAAACAGAATCCGGATCCGAATCCGAATCCGAATCAGAATCCGCAGAGGCAAAAAAATAAAGGAAAAATGATGAGAAATTTGCATAAATAATAAATGCAGAGCAGCAAAAAGCCGCATCAAATGCCAGTTGAAGCTCCACGGGAAAGGGGCTAACGAAATGGAGCAATGGGCAGGAGACGAGGGCGGGGTTGGGGCAGGAGACAAACCCTTAATCAAAAGTTTAAACAATATACTAAAATATGAAAAATATAAAATGCCAAGGATTGAGGCAAACAAATCCACAAAGAGTGCAGAGCATAGCCAAAGGAGGAGGAACTGGAGCAGATGGAAGCGAGAGCCGGGGTTTGTCCGGGAGTGGGCGGGACACAACTTTGGGTTTGGGTATATGAAAACAAGGCACACCGTGGCATATCTCGTAAGACTCGTTATATGCACAATATACTCCATCTACCAGCTCCCAGCTCCCAGCTCCTAAGACCTCCCTCCCAACCGGGTAAGCGGGTAGTCCGGTAGTCGGGGACGAAGCCGTCATCATCCTGTTTGACCACTTGGCCAACGTGTCCTGCGCATCTGCTTGGCCATTTGGCAGCCAGGACAAAATTGGGCTAATGCAAAGAGCCTTCAAATTGTATTTAGTTTTTTACTTTATGCTCCGCCCCTGCCACACTCCGTCCCCTCCCTTGCTCCTGCTCCTGTTCCTGCTCCTGGTCTGCTGCCAACGTTGTTTGTTTGGCCAGCAGTCGCTTAGCTGCTTCTTCTTCGTCTTCTTCTCCTTCGTTTTCCATTTACATTTTGGCTGAATCCAAGCTGGAGCTGGAGCTCGCTGTGGGGCAGCAAATCAACAATGTCTTAACAGCGGCTTATCGTCCCGGAGTCTGGTTCTATTTATGACCAGAATTCAGGTGTCTGAAGAAGGAGCTGGAAGCGTGACACGTTGAGCGCTTGCCAATCGCCAAGCTCACTAAATGTGGTTAGATACTGATTAGAGGTCGCAGTTTCATCGGCATTTGCTAATGGTTGATCGTTACTCGTTACTTCACGCTCGTTAATCGACATTCCCTACTCAACACTCCTTACTAAGCACTCGTAACTCGTTATCCGATACTCGTCAGTCGGTAGTCTACACTCGTTAGTCGATCCTTCCTACTCAACGCTCAATACTTGACTTTCGTAACTTGACCCTCGTAGCTTGACTTTCGACACTCCTTAATAAGCACTCGTAACTCGTTATTCGTGACTCGACACTCGTTACTTGTGACTGGGACACTCTTTACTCGATACTGGTTTCTTCACATTCATTATGGGTCACTTGTAACCGGACAATTGTTGCTTAAGACTCGTTACTTGACACTCGACCTTTGTAACTCGACACTTGATAACACTCGACACTCGTTACTTGACCCTTCTAGCTTGACTCTCGACACCCGACACTTCTTACTGGACACTCGTTGCTTATCACTATTATCTCGATACTCAATACTTAACATTCGTTACTCGTAACTTACGTTCCAACAATCGTTACTTGACACTAGTTTCTGGATGTTCGTTACATGTTATTCAAAATGTTTAAGTATATACTCGTTACATGAGCTTCCGTACTAAACATTCAGTACTTGAGCCTCATTACACGACGTTCGTTACTCGTTACTCTCTCAGCTGGAGACTCGTTACTTGAATCTCGTGTGGAGCATATATGAGAAGTATACAATGCCTTTCTACTTTCTTCTTCGATGTTTTGCATATGATGAAACCTCCGAGGCAACAATATAGGTCAAACGCAAAACCCGAAAAAGCCTTTCCCCTAGATAGGTTGCTCGTTTTACTCAGTTACTGACCTTTAATAGCTAAGAGACGAACGAGTGAGCTTGGAAACCTGAGAATGACGATAAAAGGGTTCCTCTTGAGACAGTGAAGGTCTTTCGGACTTTTTACGAGCAGAAATTTTCGGTTGTTTACTCATTAGCAATTACTAGTTGATTCTCCTGGTGTTAGACCCTATTACTCTTTACTTGGGACTCGTCATGATAGTCGACACTCGTTACTTGCTTCGTGTCACTTTCTACTGCTCTGGCACTATTTGCTTTGGTCGTCTCTCCTCACTCGTTACTCATCTCTAGATCTTCTATGTGTCTATCTCTCGTTGGTTCTTCACGTTTTCAGGTTAAGTTCGACCTTTCTTAACTCAATCGTTGGCTTTGCCCATGGTTTAGTCACATTTTTATGATTTATTTATGCCTTTTGGCCTTGACGGGGGCTGGGGGAGTGGCATAATAAATGCAAACTATTCCAAAGATTTTGTTTGGCAGGTTATTTTCGAAAGTTTTTGAATTTTTAATGTGCAATGTGCCACTGTCAATTCCACAAAAAATGAGGAGTAAAAACAACAACAACAACAACAGAGACTGGGCCATAAAATATGCAACAAATTTACTGATGGGAAAAACAAGTCCGAAAAAAACTTGAATGAAAGGAGAAAAATTTATGCTGTCAGTCGGAGCGACACGGAAGCTGACACGAGACTGGGTATCCATGCGTGTGCTATGTCCATCTGTCCCACTGTCCAGCTGTCCGATAGTCGGTCTGTCCGATAGTCGGTCTGTCGGTCAGTCCGCCTGTGGGTCGGCAGAGGGCGGAGGCGACCATTCCGGAGATGTTCGCACAAGCAATTCCATCTGTTTCAAGAACTGAATTTTGCATTTGCTTGTTTATGGTCAGTCAAAAGAAGATTTCTCTCACTGTTGACACACAAAACAAACCGACCGACAGCTGGACGGACGGACAGACGGACGGACAGACCTACGGACGGACTCTAACAAGCCGTACAAGCCAAAGATGCGTAAAAGAACAGCTAAAGTTGGCTTTGTGGGAGGAGGCGGCGGGCGGCAGGAGTCGCAATCGGAGTACTTTGAATTGCTTTTTTGCCCAGACCAAGAGATACATTTACAGTTTGGGCTGTTAGTCACACATGTCGCACGGCGATCACACAAACAATATGCTCCATTCATTATCCCCAAACCGTAGCAGCATTTTCGTATACCCTACAATAAGTGCCAGGCAGCTAAAGGGAAGAGGGACTACATTCGCATCAAGCGTCGAATATGTTGGAGCAAAGAATGTGAGTTTAAGCATGAATAATGATTACTCGTTACTCGTCACTCGTTACATATTTGATATATGTTATCCGTTTCTTCTTCGATAACGCTTGAACATGACACTAGTTTGATTTCTCTGTCTCACTCGGAACTTACTACGTATTACTCGCTCGAACCCTCCCTGTCTCGCTACTTTGACTGTAACAACTTGATGAGTTACTTATTTGATTTCCAAGCCCTATAGTTCATGCGTGCCTCCCACTGTAGAAATCGTGACTCGTTACATATTTGGCATCGGTTATTGACACTCTTTTGATGTCCCTTAAAAGTGACTTGTTACACTTCCCATCCCACTCGCTACTCGTTGGATATCTCACTCGCAACTTCTGACGAGTTATTTCCTCATTTGTGCCTCCGACTGTATAACTGCTGACTCGTTACTCATTTGTATTTATCAGCCATCCGATTTCCTTTAATCGTCAGATTTCCCATCGCACTCCTTTATGGGAATCCTTACTCCTAACTGAATCGTTACTATGTCTCGTGACTCGATGTCCAATGATATTATCGTTACATATGACTTAATTTGTGTTCAAGGCTTTAAGCACTGCTACTCTTCAAGTCGCTGCAAGCCTCCTCGAGGGCATTTCGTAGTCCATACAACTCCTAATCAGCTTCAGCTGCGCTCTGTCTGTTGCCTTGTAGCTACCATAATCTGTGCGAAATGCTGTGCAATTTTGTTCAATTGAGCAATCCCTCCGCAGTCCCCAGTGTGTGCCCCTCCTCCCCCCACGCCTCCTCCACACATGGCCATATCCCCCCCCCCCCCTTGCCGACAGCAGCTTTAATACTGCGGTCATGTCCAGGACACATGCTACATCTCGATGTCATCATCCAGACGCTTTGCCTTCTGACAGCAAACTCGCCTAGATGAATGTGGAGCTCGATGGCTGGATGGCTGGATGGCTCTATGTATCCCTCTGTAGCTATAAATAGATGTATCTGCCGTATCTGCTGTATCTGCTAGATACACTCGTGCCGGGCTACATTTAACTGCTGTCCACGGCACGTTCACTGACCAAAGCAAACCCAAAGGCATTGCTCAGCGGCAAAGTTGCCGCCAGTGGCGTCTGATCGGGGGGCCCGATGTATGTTTTTGATAAGATAGTAATTAGAACACAAAGGGGCCTCCAAGGACTAGTGGATAACGCAAGAGGTGTGGGTTTGAGTCCCAATTATGTCGATAGGCATAACATTGTGGCGTAGGATTTGAAATCCAACTACGTAAAAAAAGATCTTCAGTGAAGGAAGCAGAAAAAACGCAAATAGTGCTTTAGTCTGTGAACCGATAGGGTTGTTAAAGCCACTATAAAGAAAAAGTAATTAGAACAGACCCACTCTTTGCTCATCAAAGCTACCCAAGGATAATTTTGAGCTTAACTAACTATGTGAACTCAGCTGTTATTGAAGGCGTCTTGATGAAACTTGGTACAGCTGCTGCGGGGAGCTATAGAAGCAGTTTTGCAAGAGTTTCATAAGAATCGATGCACTATAACAGCAGTAAATGGATCCCAAAGTACGAATTCAAAACGCCACCCATGCCTGGTGTTTCCTATATAAAAACCTTGTTGTTGTTGCGTAGGTATCGGTGCTTTTAGGGAGCGATACGTGGCTGCCACACTGACAGGCATGATGTATGGCTTTTGTAATATTTTGTGTCACATCAACATCAACATCAACATCCACATTCACAATGAACACCCTGCAAAAACAACAACAACGACAATCACAATGAGTTGGTCGAGGCAACAACGGGCGCGCGTCTAAATATTTAACTCGAACTGTGACAGGCGCAAGGACCTCCCCACCAAAACCCCTCCAGATCCGATCCGAGTCGAGAGGCATCGGGAGGCGACCGCCTGGCCATTGGCTTGACGGATGACGTCGCGACCCTTGACCATAAATTAAATTTTTGATTTGTGTTTGTGGCATATATGAAATAGTCCCGGGTGTACCGGGGGGCTAACGGGAAGTACCAACACTTTGTGTAGATGGCCGGGGGCAGGGGGCAACGGCTAACGGTATCGGCTTACACATGCGAAAACTGATTTTTGACTTAGGTCAGCGCCTAAACAAATCCCCTCAATTGATTGTGAAATACAAAACTGTCGCTGTAAACAAACTGTATAATCACATATAGCCTATATATGTCCGGTATAGGTATCCGGAAAGCGGGACCCATAGTTTGTGGAGGCTTGGCAATGGTTTAGGGTTAAGCGAACGGGAAATGAGAGAAGTTATTGAACTTGTCCAAATGAATGAGTACTTTGGAAGTAAGATATCAATATTTTGGGGAATGTTGGGGATATTTTTTACCATAGTTCGTCAAAAACAGCACCTCTAATTCATGTAGTCAGAGGAAGACCGGTCACCCACATAAATACACTGAAAGTGTCCTCAAAAGACATTCAAATTATCGTTTTTTCCGGCTTGTTCTTGGCTCAACCAATGCGTATTTTTACTCGCTCTATAGGGCCCTGGGCTCACCCGTGACCGTTTGCTTCTTAAGGTTGTTCGTGCCTGGATGTATGTTGCTTATGTGGAAATACCGCCAGGAAGAATCTAAGAATAGTAAGCTTCACTTTATATCCATCTTTTTCGATGCGAGACCTATAATATATTAGAAGACCTTTTTCGTAGACATTTTGCTCGTGTCGCTCAGTTACTGACCCTGAGCGATGAGCGACCTCGTTCGTTTCAAGCGGTCAGTGAGAGATCATGTACAGGAGAGTCAAGACACTTAGGAAATTAAAAAGAGTTGTTGTTGAGACAGTTAGTGACCCCATTTCACTTTTTTCGGTCTGTTGAGTGACCGTTTTTACCGAGCGAACTCAAGAAAGTATGCAAAAGCTAAAAAGTAGTGAGAAATTCCGCCAACTAGAAGCACTTCCATTCAAGATATCATATGTAAAATTTGAAGAATCCACAAGCACACCGATTATCTAAGGCAGCTCAGCTAACTAAGCCCAATTCGTAACGATTGCATAGCTCATCCAGCTAACTCCAAAGTTCCAAAGCAAATCTTAAGCCCGAAACAAGCTACAAATTGGAAACATTTTCATTTAACTACTCATCGCCTGCCTCTGGTGGAGGAGGGGGGTCGGCCCCTGGCTCATTTGTTGATTATAGTTCGAGTGCCTGAACAACTTGGGCCAAATCGTGGCATTCGGAGTTGCACAACGATTATGAACTATTCATGAATGCTTCTAATTTATGCATGTGGCAACGATCGGAGGTGTCTGAAGGCGCTCGCCCGACCGCAGAGTCGGTAACAAACCACAAATCGAATCGACAGAGGCAGGCCATAAAGCCAATTACCCCGTTATTATCATTACATGAGAACCGAACCCCCCATTGAGCATTGAACCAAATGCCACACTGATGGAGGTGGGTGGTGGGAGGCGGGCGGTGGGAGCTTTGCGGGGTCTTTCAACAGGCATTGCCAGGCGTATTCCCCATCGACTGACCGACTGTCTGCTCTCGGGGATGCACGTGTTCAGCTCTCAGTTCAATCGCATAAAGTAAGTTTATAATTGCATTTGATTGATGGCATTATGCATACGCTTAGACTGGGTCAAACGACCAGATATTATATCTGAAAATTGGCACCGGCTCGACTACGCGCTCCGTCAATGAGTGGGCCAATGAGTCGGAGCTATCGAAGCAGTCGAAGCCATTAAACAGATTAATTAATTGCGATAAAAAAGTGTAAAAAACGCAAAAAAACAATCCTGGAAAATTCGTTAGCTGAGAAGCAGATACACTAACTGATGCTATAAGATAGATAGATAGATCATGTATCAACATGATACCTCCAGCAGAATTCCCCATACGTAGTTCAGATGTCTGCTCGAACATAATACAAATACTGTACCAAATTTCAGCAATCTAACTTCAGTATAACCCCAGTTCACATAGTTTGTTTTATGTAAGTGGACTGTAATACCAACCATAGGTAGTTAAGCTGTCTGCTACAACGCATTACAACTACTATACCAAATTTCAGCATGATAGTTCCAATACCAGATGAGTTCACATAGTAAATTATATGCTACAGTGCTGCAATATCAACGACTTGCAGCTCAAATGTTTGCTACAATACACTTAAGCTACTGTACTAAATTTCAGCAGGATAGTACTACTAAGAGCTGAGATCACATAGTTAGTTCTTTGATATAGTACTCTTAGGCTCAAAATTTTCATTTTATGTGCTGTTTCTAAACCTGATCAGCAACTGTACCAAGTTTCAAACAGTTAACTGCAAAAACAACCGAGTTAACATGGTTGGTTTTGCCATATGATGACTGCTTAGAAAAGTTCTACTTGCAACTAAATGACAAAGTCAAACATTAAAAGTCATATGCCTTTCGGGAAGTGTATCAAAGTGTGCAACATAGTTAAGAAATTGATATGGCCAATAAAACCGAATGTGCTGGGCATTGGGCAGAGCGATGGGTTCTACCCGGGGTGCGGGATGTGCCGTGTGCGTAAATCGAAACATTGGCTAAAGGCCGATACAATTAGCAGTTCGCTTTAGATGAGATAAAAAGTTCATATCATATGGCTAAATAGACAGACGGGCAGCACAGGGATTGTATATCTATGGGGAAATGACATGTTATATACCCTGTAACGCGTATAGAGCGGGTAGAGGGTGGACTAAAGTGGAAATTTTATAAGTTTTTTGAGCTCAAACGGGACTAGAACTCTTGGATAAATACTGTTTGACTGGGTAACTGGCAGTCTGTCATATTGACTTCGAATTTCGCCAGTTTGCTAAAAGCTTTTTCTAATTTCCAAATGCTCTGACCGAGTCTATATATATCTCTAGCTATATATATGTTGGGGATGTCACATTTAATTATGACAATTGACATTTAACACGCAACTAATAATCAGTCAAAGCATGGAGTCCTAGGCCCGAGCTGATATGGTGGAGGGGGCAGGGTGTTACGAGACGAAACGCACAGCTTGAGTTTCGGATATCAAAGAGCATGGATACAATTTATACAATAAAGGAACGTACATTTGATATCTGCACACAATGAGAGCATTTCCGGCTGTGTTTCAGACTCGAAATGCCACCACAAGAACGCACATATCCTCTCCATGTTCTCCTTGAACTACCACCACATGGCATATCCAATCCCATATCCCCGGCTAATATTTACTTCCGCTCGCTGAGAACTCAGCCATCAGCCGTTTCCCGGGTCCCCCCTTCGGAGTAGCTTAAATAGTTGCTGTCTTGGGCTCATTAGGTGCGTTGTCTATAAATAGATGGAGAGAGAGACAGAGACTGGCGTCCAGATAGAGATGGAGCTAGTTGGAATAGCCTTAGAAAGGTCTCTCAAGACGCGGGACTCTTCCACGCAATTCGCAATGTTGAGCCAAGCGCAGGCAAAGTAAATATTACAAAGTGCTGTGAAATTTCAGCCAACATGTTGAATACTCCCCGACTCGGGACTGGGGACTGGGGACTCGGGACTTGAGACTTGAGACTGAATATTTGCATATGAATATATGAATACGCGACGAGTGTTTGAGTGCGAGTGTGAGTGTGCGAATGGGTGTGAGTGCAAACTCACTCAGCTAAATATAAATGGGCAAAACAAATAGCGAGTGCACTTGATGAGGCGGCGAGGCAGGGGAACATAAATAGATGATTAAAGTACAACCAGCTGACTTTTTCAGAAAGAACTCTTAGAAGAGTAACGAGTAACGAGACAGAAAGACTGACGAGTGCTGTATGCCATAAGTAAAGCTACAGCTTGGTAAAGTTCATTTTGAAGTCCACACTTCATAAAACAAGTGTGTCCCATAGGTGTTTAGGACTTGTTAAAAGTAACGAGTAAAAGTGAGAACCCCTACAAGTAACGAGTACACTGATCTGAAACTATTAACGTATAAATTGAATATACGCAAAGTCATTTACAGTGATTTCACTGTAATGAAAAGCAGCAAAAAAGTAACGAGTAACGAGTGAATAGTCAAATGTAACGAGTAACGTGCGAAGAACCAGGAGTAACGAGTGAAGCGGCAAAAGTAACGAGTGCTATGTAATATCATAAGTAAAGCAAAGTCCTCGATGAAAGACTTGTTTTAAAAGAAAGTGCCTCTAATATGATTTCAAGACTTGTTGAAAGAAACGACTATATTGTCGAGTACTGACGAGTAGCTACTAATGTTATTCGAATCTGTTAAGGTCCAAATGTAAGCTAAGAGATCTAGAAATGAGATTAAGGAAATGTGTAATGATGCACAGCATTAAAATGGAACAGAGTAAGGGGTAGCATACTATTTGAAGTGGAGCGAAAAGTAACGAGTAAACAGTAAAACTAACGAGATGGTCTAATACTAACAGTAAGGGTCTAATTGTCTACTAGTCTGAAAATTATAGAAATCAGTTTGTGCAGAGTTGAAAATTAAGGTTTCCTTATTGCCACGAAGCCTTGAGAAATGTGGCGAATATGGTCCAAAAGTAACGAGAGAATGCCAAAATAACAAATTTTTGTCTAAATGAGAAGCTGAATACATAGATAAAGGTCATAATAAATAAGGTCTGATATAAAGTATTTTAATTTAGTGAAATCAGTTAACAAAGTAACAAGTAAAGTAGAAAAATAACGAGTGTATGCAAATCAATTAAGAAAATATAAGCTTCGACACGCCGAATATATTCTACAGATATATACGAATGGAATAATACTTCTCTAGGAATATGGATGAGTAAACTTAGGGGCTTCGCAGAAAGTAACGAGTCAAGTCAAGTTTGGCAGAGCAAAATGGAGATTGTATGGAATTGTCATTAATGCCAGGAATCCATAGAGTAATCTCATCGAGCTTATCGAAGGGCCAAAAGTCGGAGTAAATGATGTGCAACCATTGATTAATTAGGTTAGGTTTGGAGAAACAGGTAACGAGTGGCAATTAACGAGTGGCCCGCGACTAACGAGTGCCTACTCAGGGCTAAATTGAAACTTCAGAGTTCAGAGTCAACTAATGACCCGCAGCTTGCCCGCCCAAGAACTCAATTTATAGGCAATTACAAAGCTATTAACCTCAACGACGACGAGGAGTCAACTAGGAAAACTAGGAGAAAAAACCCGGCGGGAACTTCGGTTGGGGGGCAGCAAAACATTGTGACCTTGCCGGAATAACAACGGACACGGAGGACTGTGGACTGAGGCACACAGGGACACTGTTAATCCCCCAATGATAGTGTGAAATGTCGATACACACGTAGCCCCCGCGCGGCACAGGGTGTGCGCATCTCCGCAGGCGAGCTTAACCCAACTGAGCCGATGTAATCGCTTCAACAGTTTGATGCGTGTTCCAAAAACAGAAATAGAAACAGAAACAGTAACAGAAACGGAAACGGAAACAGAAACAGAAGCACACAAAAAATGGCCGACAAGCACCGAGTCAATCTGTGGAAAAAAGCACGAGAATTAATTGCCCAAACGTACCCCGTGTGCCGTGTCGTGTTGAGTCACGTCGTGACACGGCGCGGCACGACTCTGGTTCACCCTGCGGGTTGCAGCCCCCGAAACAAAGCCGCATAAGTAGTTGGCATATAAATAGATTTGCATACGATGATGATGATAACAGTATATATATATATATATATATATATATATGTGTGTGTGTGTGTGTAGGCCAATGACTTTTAAGGATAATGACATCAAAATGCGCATAACAAATTCGTTTGAAAATCCTTTTTGAAGTCACTTTGCATAAAACGCAGACAACGCGCCGGGCGCAACTCGAGAAGTTCCTACAAAGAGCAACAGATCTGCCACGCCCATTGCGCGCCCCCCCTCGCCCCTCTCGCCGCCCACTTGCCTTTCATCTGTCGTGTTGCAAATATTTCCAACATGCCACAAACACAGCCAACCGCCAACTGGGCCAATTGGCATTGAGGCCCAAGGAATTTCAGCAGCAAAATTCGAAAAATTCTACACAGAATTCAGCATAGCGAAATTTCCTTACTTTCCTTTTACTTTCTTCTCTTCTTCCACTTCTTCCTCTTCTTTCTCTTTCCCTTCCTTTTCTATTTTTTGTTTTGAAAAGTCTTTTCACAACATTTTTCATGGGCCTCTGGTCAAAATGCCAAAATCCCTCATCCCTCATCCCTCTGCCAAAATTCCAAATCAGCTAATCCTCATTTGACTCATTTTCAAGCAACTTTTCGATTGAACTTGGAGCTTTTCTACTCCATTTGAACTAATTTTTAGCTTCTGCTTAAGCTAAAGCTCTTCAATTCAACAGCTTTTGGTGGAGCAAGTCGAAAGTGCCATGCTCTTGCCTAACTTACAGTCTTTCCTAACTTTGTAATTCTAGTAAATCAGTCAACCACCTTCTATTATAAATAGTCAAAGCCTTTGGGCCAACTTTCAACAACTTCTTGCTCAACTTATGAACAACTTATCGTTATTTTAAACAACTTTTTGTTCTCGAGTTCTCCTGGAAGCTTCTTGTGACTTAAGCATAAGGTTTCTTCGTCTAACAAGACAAAATTTGGAGCTTTTCGTTCTGTGCCCCATTAATACATTACTTAAAGGACTATCCAAATCATCATCGAACTTAAAGCAAGAATTTTGAATTCAGCCCCAAGGGGTTGTCCTCAAATGAAGATTATCATTGAACTCTAAGCAAGAATTAGCAAGCATTGAAAGCTTCCAAATAATGTGCTTTTTACTGAACTTCAAGCTTTCTTTCTGACCACAAATAACGCATTCCCCAGAAAACCCCCCAAATGTGGATCATCATCAAAACGCACTTTTACTCTTTGAGCTTTCTTTCCCCCTCCGCTTCTACCCCCTCTGCTGTGCTTAAACTGAGAAAAACCCCTCCGAAAACTGGCGGCGAGTTATTAGCAATTTTAGCCACGGTTCGCGGCTGCCGCTGCCACGCCCACAAGACGCAGCCACTGCAACTGACAAGGCGAAAAAAAGGCAGTAAAATTCTAAAAATCCAGAAGGAAGGCAAAAAAAACCACTCAAAACAAGTTGTACAAATGCAACGCATGTGGTTCAGTTTGGTTCGGTTCGGTTCGGTTCAGTGCAATGCGTTGTGGTTCACTTCGCTTCGCTTGGCTGGCGATACCCTGTACAGGGAGTAGAAGTATGATGTGCCGAGCGAAATATATGCCAATTCAACTCAAGAGGCTTGACAGCTTTTACAGGGTATGTGCTAGTCGTGCTTGGCAAACTTGTTTGGCGCGCAATTTCTTGGTTGCGTTTTGCTTAGAAAATAGCTGCATATGTGAGTGACTGGCTGAGCGGGTGGTGGGGTGGTTCGGCTGGCCCGGTGGGTTCGGTGGGCTCGGAGGAGTCGGGTGGTTGGCGTGTCCTCCAGGCACTCTGGCCTAGGCACATGTGGCTTGCCTTTTGTTCGATGTGTCTCTCCGTCTGGAGGCAGCTCTGGGGCTCCGAGTGGGGCTCTGGTTCTGGTTCTGGCTCTGGTTCTGGTTCTGACTGTGGCTTTGCTGCGGCCTCATATTGCATTGGCAAACGCAACGCAAACGCAAACTTTGGTTTAATCAACAACGTTTGGTTTCATCCAAAACTTTTTGCCTTCTCATGCACTCCTCGAGCCGCAAAGCATGCGAATTTTATTGCGAAATATGCCAAGTTTGGCCAACGGGCGATAACTATTGCCATTCCTGAACTGGCCAATATCCTAGCCCAGCAGCTGGAGCAAGTTGTTGTCTTGTTTCTGTTGGGCACACAACCCGTCTTCCCTTCCCTGCCCATCTTCCGGGCTCGAGCTCTTTGTTTAAAACTCGACAAAATATTACTTATATCAAACTTGGTCTATAAAGCAAGCTCTATGGTTTGAATGGAATATCAATTTCTAATTTATATGAAACTATCGCACAACAATCATAAAATCATTTCCTCCCTCTGGAGTCCAACAATAGTCAATCTATTTACTTAGCTGTCTGTGAAACTATCGTCAAACCATCGCTAAACTAATGAATCCAACAATCGTCAAGCTTTTTCCTTAGTCCTCTATGAAACTATCTCCAAAATATCAAAATATCAAGTATAACTAAACTCTTGACAACCTTTTGTTCTACGTATTTGTCAACTACCTATCGCTTAGCTATAGTTCTAAATGTAGAACTCTCGCCAAACTCTCACCAAACTATCACTCTCACTTAACTATCGTTTAACTGTCGTTAACCTGTTAAGCCTACTTAGACTTGTGTGATGAAAATTTATTGAAAGTGTATTCGAAGTCTGTAGTATCTTATACGAAACTCTCGCCAAACTCTCGCCAGACTATCGCTGAACTATCGTTTAATATCATCTAACTGTTGAACTTATTTGAACCTAGGGAAAATAAAAAGTTGTTGAAATAACTAGAGGGGAAAGCAATAGTATCTTATGCAAAACTCTTGCTTAACTATTGCTTAAATTTCACATAACTATCGCTTAACTACTGCTTAACTATCGTCAAGCTGTTATGCCCACTAGGGAAAAGTTATGAAAACATATTGAAAGTCGATAGTTTCTTATGCGAAACTCTCGCCAAGCTCCTGCCAAACTATCGCTGAAATATCGTTTAATATCATCTAATTGTTCTACTTATGGGAAAATTAATAGTATCTTATGCGAAACTCTCGCTTAACTATTGCTTAACTATCGTCAAGCTGTTATACCCACTTGTGAAAAGTGATGAATGCGTATTGAAAGTGTATTCAAAGTCGATAGTTTCTTATGCGAAACGCTTGCCAAGCTCTTGCCAAACGCTTATCAAACTCTTGTCAAACACTCAGCAAACTATCGTCTAACTATCGTCAAGCTGTTATGCCCACTTGCACTTAGTGAAATGTGAAGAAAACGTATGGAAAGGGTATTCAAAGTCGATAGTATCTCTCAACAAACTCTTGCCAAACTCTCTCCAAACTATCGCTTAACTATCGCCAAGCTCTCCGCATTCACCCTCGGGATATTCGGCAAAGAAAGAGCATCTCCGCTGCGTTTAAACAAAGCCAAATGCTCTGTCTTATGCAGTTGCTATTAATAGAGGGAAGTGTGTGTTGTGTGTGTGTTTGGTGTGTGTGTTTGGTGTGTGTGTGGCAGGTTGTGGCAGTGTGTGGCAGTGTGTGGCAGTTGCATGCTTGCGATGCGTCGTTGATTGGCAGCCAAGCAGAAGACGCAAGACCCAAGACCCGGCCAGGCCAGGCCAAGGGGCATGCTAATCAATGATTAGACCGGGCGCAAGTCGAAGGCGAGAGGCGTGGCTGCCGCGGCAAAGGCTTAACTGTAAGTGGGCCAACTGTAAATGTGGTGGCAAGCGGGGCACGCACACACACACACACACACACACACACACACACACACACCACACAAACATAGGGTATATGATATATTATTTCTTGTTCGAAAACTCACTCCGTCTTCTATCTTTGGTCTTTGGTCTTCGTGTTTTGCTTTTGTTTTGTTTTGTTTTGTTTCTGTTTTGTATACTCTTGCTAAATATTTATTTACCCGCCAACCAAAGTGTTAATTATGTGGGAGTATCTAACGCGTAGTCACACACACACACACACACACACACACACACACACCGCTCACATAGATACAATACATATTTAATCCGCTGAGCTCATCAGCTCCTCGAGGGACACAAGAGCAACAGCTGCGCTTTTTGGCCCCAATTGTTTGCTGTGCCCCAACAGCCCCAACAGCCCCACATCGAGGGTATATTATTACACCGTCTCGACGGGCGTACAACGCATCGAAAGGGGGCGTAACTGTCCGACAGGCACATAAAACACCCAAGCCGAAACTTTTTTCTGATCGATTCAAGCACATTCCACTCCACAGTGCCCACTGGAGGCCCAAAAAAGGTATTAGCTAATCTATAGGAACTCAGCTTTGGTTTGAGCTGGGGTAAAGTGACCTTGTCAGTGTACAACTCGGTACAAAGAGAAACCATACTATGTGAACTCAGCTTTGGGTAGAGCAAAGATGCCGACACTTGGTACAGATCTTGCTGTAGGCTAAACATAGCCTTAATGCTCTGATTAAGATCGGTGCCATTAGAAACTAACTATGTGAACTCAGCTCTTGGTTAGAGAACATAGTCCTATTCATATTCCTTCGTTCGTCTTAAACTTTTCATTTTCCATATTTCATTTTCGATCTTTGATCTTTGATCAATTATCTAATTTCTATTATCTTCTATCTCTCATCTCTTATTATTATATTATATGGGTCAAAACCTTTAAGCCTAAGGCCCTTTATTTTGGCTCTTTCACTAAGGAAACTTTTTTTACGTGGATGGATTTCAAATCCTACGCCACAACCTAGTTTTTCTAGGATGGTGGCGCTACCCACTAGTCCACTGAGGTTCCTCATCCTTATTCATTCATAATCGAAAAATGTAATCTTTCACATCCCATTTTAATCTTCAAACATTCATTTTCGATCTCTTATATATCATCTATCGTCTTTCATATTCGATCTTTCATATTTCATTTCTTATCCTTGATCTCTAATCTTTCATCTTCCATATCCTCATCTTCAGATTCGATCTTTCGTCTTTTAACTATCATCGTCTACATTTCATCTCTGACATGAGCTATATTTCAACTGTCCATCTGTTATCTGTTATCTTTTATCTGTTGTCTATCAAAAAGCATTGGCCCACATATCGTGTATTTCGTGTCACGATGCTTGTGTCCGTGTTGCAGTCAAGTGTGTCTGTTGCCTGTTTGTGACCTTTGACACGAGTGGAGTCGACAAGCAACTGGCAATTATGCAATAAAAAATGCTAAATTAATAAAAGACCAAAACAGGAACAAAACAAAAAACAACATCATCATCAACAGTAGCAACAACAACAACAACAAGAACAACAAATTCCAAAAAAAGAAGGCCCAGAAACACGTTATTTACGGTCCCCGAATTCAAAACGTGCTTCGAGCACAAAAAGCCAGAAAAAAAGGAAATTTTAATTTTCTGTGAAAATTGCCGGCTATAAATTACATATTGCCAGTCCGCGTCGGTCAGGAAACATAAAACATTTTCGTGTTGTGTCGTGTAAATGGCCAATCCCCCAGTTTCCCCCACTAGCCCCCCGAACCCCAGGAACCACCCATTGCAATGGCCATTAGATGAACGAATGAACAAATGATTGAATGAATGAGCGAATGAATAAGTGAAACACTGAGTACCTGGAACTGGGGAACTGGGAAGTGGGCAGTGGGCGAACGGGTTAATCGTTGTCTATCAACACTCGACGGACTGATGTTGACCTTGATTGAAGTGGAAACTTTGCCTTCAACTTTCGAGAAAACTCTGAGAATATTTCAATTTCCAATTCGAAAGGTGATTAAGTAGTCCACCTACTCACAGGGGGCGGCTGGCGGGCGGGCAGTTTGCCATTTTCATTAATTTTTGAGGTTAGTTTATTATGGGATTTGATAGTCATTGGGCCGAGTTGATTGATAGTCCTGTTTGATTGAAAGGCCATTGCATATGATGATTAAATCAATTCAACTTCAAGCCGCATTCGTATTCCTATCACAATATGCTATATATACATATATATGTACTATACATGGCCTCCTCGAGCAGGCCTCTCGCCTTTTGATTAATGAGAATATTAATTTCAGATATTTTATATTAACAGGAACATTAATTGCGTTGCATGAGTTTGCGGGAATTACACAAAGTGCCCATTGATTACAGACTTGAGTGCGGCCGACTTGAGCATTACCCATTCGGGAGGGCAAATAATACCCCGAAATTAGCTGAAAAGTCAAGCGTAGAAGTTAGCGATAAGCCCGCGATAGTTGCCCATTTGGGATTGTCGCCGGCGAGAGATGTGTGCGATGATAGTTAAACGATTTTTATTTGACATTTGAACTATGATTTGGGGGTGAAGTGGAAGAGTTAGAAAGGAAGAGACAGACAGATAGACAGACAGATAGATAGACAGTCAGATAGACAGATAGACAGACAGATAGACAGACAGATAGACAGACAGATAGACAGACAGATAGACAGACAGATAGACAGACAGATAGATGTCCAAAGAAACAGATAAACAGACGGATCTGGATCGTTTCTTCCTTCCTTTTGCCTCTTCGCCGTTCTGGTGGTAACTTTCTGTTAGTTAACTTCCCTCCCGCTATACTCTACACACTTAAGCACTCTTGGCATATATAATTTTCTTCGTAAAGTGCCTAAAAACCAAAAATTTTCACTGATAACTCCTATAGCTTTTGTTTTATCAGCAATAGATACAAATGTATCTTTTGCTCGTTGTGGTGCTAAAACTCGGGTAAATTGCAGTTGCAGCTACAAATTTGGTCAAAATGCACTTACAGCTCGAATTGGCATGCAAATGGAGCAGATGGAAAGTGAAACTGGGAGTGAAATTGGTAGTATCTGGAGAGGAGCGTGAACCAGAGGTAGATATAGAGGTAGAGGTAGGGACGGGGCCCGTACAGAGCACTCAGCTGGCATAGACAAACGGCGCTCGAGCCAAACTGACACCACATGAAATGCAATCAAAAATTGCATTAAACACAACAGTTAAAGCAACACGAACTTGAAATACCCTGTAATTATAGAACTTAATTAAAAATTCCGCTTTAACGAAATGAATTTAAAGGCATTTGCTTGGCCAACAAATTGTTGGCTTAATTCCTTTATGAATTCCGTGAAATTTGGCTTGAATAAATATGGCTAAAAATAGCAACTAATTAAAAATGTTTTGGCCAGAAAAAAAGAGGCGGAATCCAAAACAGAAATTTTTGTCAATTATTTATTTTCATTAATTTATTAGAAAATGTCAAATTCGTTTAGGCCGCGTGACGCGCTGCGGGGCAGAGGAGGAGGCGGAGGTTGGGGGAGAGGAAATGTCAAGCGACATTTTTTTGACTAGGGTATTACCAAAAAATATAAGCCCTTACCACTAGGGTTGGGTCATTTGTGTGTGGGCGAATTTGGGTTTGCCTTTGCTTTTCATGCATTACCCTGTGATTGTATCTATGTAAGGGTATTGGAGTGTGTGTGTGTGTGGGTGTGTGTGTGTGTGTGTGTGTGTGTGTGTATTGTATATGGCGTGACGATGCCGCGTGAACCTTTTGAACCCAGCGTTACGGATTACGCTTACAACATGTCCGTCAAACACAGCTGACCTACATATACACAGAGCTGAGTGTGTGTGTGTGTATCTGTGTGTGTCTGGTGTGTGTGTGTGTGTGTGTGTGTGTGTGTGTGAGTGTGCACAACAGTCCGGCCATTTGTCTTCTGATTAAAAAGCCAATAGATACAAAAAAATAGAAAGGAAAATCTATGAAAATATGTAGAAAATATTACATGCCATCGTCAGCGATGCCAGCGCATAGATTAAATTATTTTCCAATTTAGCATTTCGATTATTTTGTTCCTTCTTTCAATTTAAGCATACCCTGTTGCCTAATCACTGCTCCCAAAATGCGGGGCTGACAGACTAGGCGGTCAGCTATGCTTGGCAGAATTGACTAGGTAAATTTTAGCTAAATTTTTGGGCAAGTTGTGGTATTTCTTGTTCTTGAAAAAATGGTGACTTAAGACAAAATATTTTATTGAAAAGTCTGGAAAAGCTCAGATTTATGACCACCAAATGACCTTCGAGGCGGAAAATGAATGTTTGAGAGCAGCTTTAGGGCTAAAGTGTGAAAAGTCTAGCTTGTAGTTAAAAACTGTCCTTAAAAAGGACGGAAAATGTAGGCGCCAGCTGGTAAATGTGGGGCAAATTTAAGTTTCAGAACACAATTATGCTGAAATGCTGAAAGTATGGAAATCTTACTGGAATTTGTCTTTAAAAGGGCAGAAAATGCAGGTGGTAGTTCAGATTTATTACCTCGGCAAGTTATCTGGGTGGAAAATGGAGGTTTCATAGCAGATTTATGCCTAAAGGCTGCAAATATAGGGTATTACTAGATTATCTCAGTATTTAAGGCGGAAAATTTGGATGTCAGCTCAGATTTTTCACTGCAAAATAACTTGAGAAAGCTGCCAGGGTGGAAAATGACATGAACAAAAAATTAAAGATTAAAATCATTATGAAAATGGTTTCTTAGGGCGGAAAATGTAGGTTTCGGCTCCGAAAAATGGCCTTAGCAAGCTGCAAGGACGGAAAATTACATGCAAGTGTGGCAAATGATAGGTCCTGAGCAGATTTAAGGCTAAAAGATGAAAATGATTACTGGAAAATTACTTTCTCAAAATGATCTTTGCCAGCTTCCAGGGGGAAAAATGCTATGCAAGGGTGGAAAGTGGAGGTTCCAATATAGATTAATGCTCGCAAAACAAGTTTCGAAAATCTGGAAATGGGTGACAAATGAAGGTTTCAATTAAGATTTGTGGCTAAAGCTTGAAAATTCTCGATTATTACTAGAAAATGCGTTCATAAGGACGGAAAAGCCCCCATTGCCATAAAATGGCAAAATACTTTAAAAAATACCTTAAAACCCCAATACTACCTTTAAAGGGTGTATAGTGGGTGACATATTGTGGAATTCATTTGAACAGGAAAAGAAATAAGGGACGTCTAGCTTTAAGGTTGAGGAAATTGAACCTAGGGCATCTGCTGGTTGAGCATGCCGCTGGGTCTCTGCCGGCTCTCTGGTTATGCCCTTGTATTTATGTTACGCCTTGTTATACTTCCAATTACCACATCGAATTATTATTTTGTTTTATTTTTGTCCCCGCCTATGGCATCGGTATGGAATATATAGGCATATATAGTATATAGTATATTGGCAGCCCTCTTAAATATTTAACAATCAATTTTATTCATTTCGTATTATTTATTTATTTTCCCCTCTTCTTCTTTCTCTCATTGCAGGTACGTGAGCCAGAAGCCATGAGTTACGAGTCTATTTTGATATATGAGCATGTCCCACGTCTACCCTCCCAGCCCCCCAGTCCGCCCAGCCCCCTCACAGCCCACACAAATCGTGAGTCTTTATCGTCATCATCATGAAAATCATCATCATCATCATCATCATCGTATTGGGGCTTGTCAATGCATATCATTTGATTATTAGCGGCTGTCAGGCTTAGCTTTTGAATTATTTTTAGATTTTTTTTACATTTTTTCTGTTTTTTTTCTGTTTTTTTTGTTTTGAGTTTTTCAGTTTTTGAGCTTTTCATTATATTCGTGGCTGACCTTCAGCCCGGCAGCCCGGACTCTGTTGATACGAAAATTGTCGAGTCTCCGTGCGCATGCAACATGCATACGAAACTCGAAACAATTAATGAAACTGTGGCATGGCATCGTTTGAATACCCTGTAAAGCGACTCAGTGCACTGAGGGGCTGTTACATCTACTTGAAACTCACTGGAATTGGTCAATCTTTACTTTTTAGTTAACTAATCTATAGGTCCTGAAGATAAGTGCATCTATTCACTACAGTTCTTGAAAAAATAATCTTTTGGGTCTATTCTAATTTTGAATTTGATGATAGGACGAGCTCCCTTCAGTTTTGGAAAAGCCAGAACAGTTCTATAAATTTTATGTGTAAATAGTCTTTACAATAGAACTCTCTGTCTAATTCTTGAAACTTTTTCCAATAGAAAACTTTAGAAGTCTGTTGAAAATTTGAGGAAATCTACGTTTTCGTAGACTTATGATCTCTTCACAAGTGTTAACTTCTGGTCAGAGGACTTTTAAGAAATTGATATTGTGTTTAAGATAATTATCATCCTATCATCAACTAACGCATCATCATATTATCCTATCGGAAGATTCAGTTGACTTCTGATGAACACATCTTGAAGTCTGTAACTATGCTCCTACCATCGCTTCATCGTATCATATAATATTCCTCTTATACTATCGTGGTTTGATCGTATCCATCCTATCATGCCATCATTATAACAGCATTTCATTGAATCATCGTGTCATGGTACTATGCATCATATTGTAACTTCGCATCATCCTCTTATACAATCGTCATAGCATCGTATGATCATATCATTGTATCATCCCATCATCGTATCATAGTTTTATCATGTCATCCTATCATCGTACTATCATCGTATGATCATATCATCCTATGCTATCGTAACATCGTCACATCGAATCATCGTATCATGTCTTAGCAAAAATATGTTCACCAAAAAATTAGATTTATCTTCAAAGCATGTTGAATGCAGTTTGGGTTTTAGCAATTTAGAGATTCTACTTTTGGATTACTTTGGATCAGGTTGATCCAAAAGTTAGGGTATACAAAATTTGTATAGTTTTGAGATGAATTTTGCATTGAGCACAGCTGCATGCACTTGATTCATGCCGCGATTGACAGCTGAATGTGCTGGGTTTTCGTGGAAATCGAGGTTATCGGATCTAACAGATAACTCTAGCTAGGCCTATGTGTGAGTGTTTGAGAGTGTGTCCGTGTGTGTCTGTGTGTGCTTGACTATTCGGTTTCCAGTCGGACATATCGCTTCCATATGCGATTACGATTATTTCGTGGCTCGTTGCACTCGCTTTTAACAGCAACAACAACAACAACAACAACAACTACATCTACATTAACGACAACAACAACAACAACAACAACAGCGCGTTCAATAGTCGAACAGAACAGGAGTTGTATATATGTATTACCAGAGGCAATGGCAGTCGTAATACCATAATCGTAATCATTACCATTCCCCGTTTTGGTATTATGCGAACCCATTTAATGACCAGTAAATTATACATAATAGCCCCAAACTACAAGCCATTTAGAGACTGCACCCCGTCCCACCCGTCGCGGTCCTAAACGTACCCCGCCCCCCCTAGTTCCCCCTAGTTCCCCTAGCCTTTCCCATCGGGCCCTCGTCAACGCCTCGCCCCGCCCCGCAGCCCCGGCCGCAATTGCAACGCACAACGCAAACCATTTCAGAGGGCGGTAGGTGCGACATCTATTGATAATGCTCGGGGCACGCATGCGTGGCGCCTCCCGGGCCCCTATAAGTGCGACTTGTCGCATGTCCATAGAATTTTGATGCGTTGCACGCGGCGCATTTTCAACGAGATTCTCGTGTCCCCCCGCACGATACGAAAGAACTAAAATCGTGCAGAAATCAGAAATCAGTAAAGAGGAGTTTAGTATGCTATATGGTATATAAAACTGGTATTTAGTAAGATTTTCTAAGCCAAGCAATGTCTATAAATCCCTTAAAAACTATGTCTAACTATCCGAACTGAGCTTCTAGACAAGATAACTCCCTGAAACTTGGTAAAGCTGCTGCTTGTTGCACTTTTAGCTGAATCAATTACAATTGACTAACTATAAACCACTTCTTCAATAAACTAACTATCGTAACTCGGCTCTGAATAGCGCTATCCTGCTAAAAATTGGTATCAAACTAGCTTACTACACTACAAGGCGTTTAAGCAAAAACTCGTAGCATTCTAACACGTTCCTAACTATGCAAACTCTGTTGTTTGTTGAGCTAGCGTACTGAAATTTGGCGTATGCTATAATTATTCATTATAGCTTCAATTGAATATGATTTACTGTAGCTTCTCACCTTTCATCTAGCTGTACAAAAAGAAAGCACCCGCTCAAGTTAAGCCAAGCATGTCCCAGACCCGTTTCGAATGTTAAATGAATAAAAACAAAACAACGCGAATACATAATGACATTCATTTGTATTCGAAGTGTCTGTGAATGGATGTGTGAACGATTTGGTTAGCTGCTTTTCGCTTTTTATACTCGGTTTTGTCATTAAATAGAAGCATGTTCTCTCATAGTTTGTGGGCAACTGTTAATAGTCCCATTGCAAGCAATTAAGTTCATTAGCGAGACGATATAGAGATGTATTCATATAGATATAGCCATAGCCATAGCCATAGCCAGAAACTATGCGCTGATCGAATGACAAACGACAAACGACTTTTATAACAAATCAATTTTCATTTGGCTTCTTGTGTTGCGTGTTTTACCCATTTCCCAGTGGACACTATTTGTTGGCGCGCCTTTCGCTTGCCACGCCCCACGCCCCACGCCCCATGCTCTAGCTCTAGCTCTAGCTCTGGTTCTACTAATGTCATTGCTTTTATAACCCAATAAACATAAAACGTATAACATAAAACGCTGCGCGCAATGCCTGTAACGAGGCGAAGTCAATATCATTTCGATTCGAGTCGCTAAAATTGCTATAGTTAAAGTTATAGTTCTGATATTTGGCATACGTGTATTTCAATAATTGCATTTTGTATTCTGAAAATTTCACTAAAATTGAGCCATAAACATAAAAGTTATGAGCAATTGGCGAATACATACAAAATGATTGATTGTTTATTAAACGAGCGACTATTTATGACGGGGTTTTTGATGGGGTCTTTAGTAGTTACAACTCAGCGTGTGGTTTATAGGGAAAGGTTGTGGTATTAGCTAAACGCCTTAGTTAAAAACTTTGTGGAACTGCCCTCAACTGGCTTGAAGAGCTTACAGGGTATGAGCTCGTCGCCTGCATTGCCTTGGCCAGGCTGTGGCATGTTTTTCATTTGTTTTCCTTTTTTCCTCCGTTTGGGAAAAACTTTCACTGGCTGCAATGGCTGCCTGCATGTGTAATTCAAAGCAAATGCCTTGTAAATGAAATGCCTTTTGCTAGGGAGGCAGAGGAAGAGCAAGAGGAAGAGGAAGAGCGGGTTTTCCAGACAAAACCTCGCTTTGTTTTTCCCCACAACATGTGTTTGTTGTAGTTGTTGTTGTTGTTGTTGTTGTTGTTTTCTCTGCTCCAATTGGAAGCCAAAATGTGTCACAGCATGACGTTTGATATGTGTCATTAACAACAGCAACAACAACATCTGTCCCTCCCATCTCCGGTTCCTCCTCCTCTGCGACCCTATCAGCTCTATGCATATAAATAGAAATATCCATGTCCATGTTTCCAGCTAGTTTTCGTCTAATCATGGTATAATATTAACCCAAAAGGAATGCCATTTGCAACGCACTTTAATTGGTTTCTCATAATGCATACTCGACACTTGGACAAAGTTCCCCCAAAACCCATATGGGGTCTCTCCTCCAGGCCAACTTTGAGCAGACAAATTATTTTGAATAAAGGTTTCGGTAAAGGTTTGAATTGCAAGCATTTGCAGCATTTCTTACCATAGTTATGCTATATAGTCGACCGATCTGTTGGCTATCGGTATATAGTTAGGTTATGATAACATTCTCAGCCATGTTCTTGGTCTCCTCACGCAGCTCTTTGTCATGTCATTTCAGTCTCTTCAAATCAAGCTTTAACTAAGACTAAAATCTTAATAGCTCTAACGAGTTGTTAAAAAGAAGTGAAACTTTTCACTTTTCAAGTAGACATTTCCTCGATATGTTTAACACAATGACGGATGGCTTCCAAGTCATTTTTCAAAGTCTACACGACAGCTACTCTCTCTCTGTATGTGTGTGTGAGGGAATGATAACTTCATCGCTTCATCTCTGTGTGAAAATACATTTCCAAATACTTCATCAAGAGGCAAACTAACTGCGCTTTCTGCAAGTCAGCGGCATTTAATCATCATCATCTTCGGGCCAAAACATCATCATCAACCAGCCGCATTTAGTGGGTTACGTTTATTATCATCTTGTTCATTAGGGTCTGGCAACGTCAAGTTATTTCCTCAGTTCTACTTCAGTCCAATCATCTTTCAAAATTAGTCTACTCAGCTAACTTGGCTTATTGGCAGGGGACAAGCGCAACAGCAACAGTCAACAGCGGGAAGAGCTGCACGAACTGCTGATGCCCTTTCACTTAACATGCCCAGAATTTTTTAATAGCTCTATAGAGTCTCAAGCTAAGTAGGCACCAAGTTTCAGCTAGATAACTGAAGCAGCAGCTCAGTTCACATAGTCTGTTGCAAGTTCTAATGCCACTATTCAACCCAAACTTATTTGTATAAATTTTCTTATAATTAGGCAGCAGCTGTATTAAATTTCAGCTCTATAACTCTATAAACAGCTGAGTTCACTGGGTTAGTTGCATTATCTGACGCGAATTTACGAACCAATTGCACATAGTTTTTATGTTATAATACTATATAGCTGCTCTAGCAAATTTTGTTTAAATTGTGCCAAAAATAACGGAGTTCACTGGGTTAGTTTTAGAATGCGTAGCGCCATGCCAAATAAATTGTACATATAAATTAAAGGCTCTTCCAAAGCAATAGCTGTACAAATTTTCATTTAGTTAGAAGCACAAATAGCCGAGTTCACTGGGTTAGTTTTGGCTAAGAGTGCTACAAACTCAACGACTTCAAGGCAGGTGCTTGACAGAGCACTCAACAACAGTTGTACCAAATTTCATTATAATAACTGCACTATGAGCTGAGTTCGTATAGTTAGTTCAGAGGGTAGCATGCTGCGTGAAGTGCCTTAAACTGCCACTGAGAGTGTATATAATTTAAGCAGAGCTGTTAAGCAGAGCAACTCGATGACAACGACAAATTTTTGTACACCGGATGTGGTCTAAAAACCCCAAAGCAAACTGTGTACCGGGGGGAACTAGTGGGGTACTAGGGGGTACTAGGGGGCACTGGGTGCTGGACGCCTTAATAAATGCCGAGCCGCATGCCAGGCCACATCTAAGAGCAGGCGCAACCCATTTAGTCGAGCCAAAAGCCGCACATTTCATGCCGTGCAGCAAGTATTTATCATTTTTTAATGACAACACCTTGGAGTGCGTATGGGATGGGGCGGACGGGGAGGCGGTGGGGGTGGGGGTGGGGATTGTATGCGTGCTGCCACGCCCACCAGAGCATTATATTCAGTGCAAGTACATCATTAGAAGACGACCGAAAATGATGAAGATAAGTGAAAGCAGACGCAGCTCGGAGCAGAGCTCATAACTCAACCAAGCAGAAAACACTACCCTTCGAAGCCCCCAGAACCATCCGAAACCCCCCGAAACCCCACTGGCAGCCACGCCCAGCACACCTACAGCTGCTCGGAAACATCAACAGCTATTAACACACACACACACACGCAGTCAGAGGAGACACAGAGTCCATCAGGGGCAGGACGAGTGGGCTGCGGGTGAACCGTGTGTGCGAAAGAGCTGGCAACACGTGACAGTTTGCCTTCCCAACCCATGCCCATTTCATGTGCAGTTGATGTACCATTATATGGCCACATTATGCTGTCATAACTTATTTATTAGACTTCAAATGTCAAATTTGTTAAAAAGCAACTTAAGCACAGACCCTGCTCCGACTCCTCCAGTCCCTTTCCACAGGGCGAAGGCGACAAATCCTAACTCCCTTCCTTCCGAACCCGCTTTTAACCCACAAATTGACTGCCATTTGGCGTCTCGCACAGCTGCCCGAACTTCTGCGCCGCCATTTTTATTATTTAATGTAATTTCATTTCGTTTAATGTAATTACATTAAAATTCATCCAAAGTCGAGTTGAGTCGGGTCTTAGCGGGGGTCTTTCGCACTATTTGAGTACTACGAATTATGGGCAAGGCTTTGACTGGCACTCGGGCAACACCTTGCCGCCAGGATGCGCCGGGATGTGCCAGGATGTCGTTAGATGTGGCGCTTTGAAGTCGAAAAGGAAGCTGTTTTAGCTGTCATCAGGCCATAAAACGGCTAAAGCTTTGCCCCAATTTGAGGACCTTTTTAGAGCTGAAACCAGCTGGAAAATTTCGCGGAAATTTGAATATTATGCATGCATCGACATGTTCAAATTTTTACACACAACTCCCCTCCCCCCTTTCCTGTATTAGACATTCCCGAAAAATACGTGCTGTATCTTCCTTGAGACTTAAGCATGTTAGAACCCTATGTGAAATTTGATACAGCTGCTGCCCGTCAAGAGTCAGGGGGAGTACCTACTTTACACCTTGGAAAATACACATTATATTTTGGATTTAATAACTTGAAATGTTTTTAAATTTTGATGAAAATTTAATGCAAAAGTTAAGAGCCCAACGGAAAAGGTATGGTTAGGTTAGGTTAGGTGAGGTTAGGTTAGACGTTTGGCCCTCAGGGGCGGACCTTAAGGTGCTTAGTGCTAACGTGTTGAAACCACCTTTCTCATTTAGTTAAAGAGTGTTTCAGTAAACTCATTGAGGTCTTTAAGCGTTCATATATCATGCCCCAATAAGGTATATTTTAAATTTTGCATGTCACGCTCCATTCGCCCGATAATTTATATCTAGGGTTTTCAATAAAATTTTCATGCTAGAGTCATGAAATTTGGTATATCGTTGCCCGGAGACCCATAGACAGAAATAAGCATCAACATTTTTTTCATCCCTCTATGATCTTTCAAAAATCGAATAAGTGTCCATATATTCTACAATTCATAACATAGTGATTTTAGTTTTGGATTATAAATTTGTCTATATGTCTTAAAGCTATACTGAAAATTTCAGAGCGATTTGATCATAAGCAGCACACTTATATGACGTTTCCTACACCCTATGGCTCTCCCTCTATGCCCCTCTATCCCCTCCAGCTGCCCCACTAGTGCCCACAAATCTGCGTTCAGCTGTCTGTCAGTTTTGACTCGCGTCTATTTACTTTTCCCCGCTCACCGCCTCCCCAACATGCTCCAGCTGTCTTTGGGCCAAACAACGCGGTTTTGATTGACACAGCGCTTTCGGGGCCTGTTGGGGGGTCTATTTGGGGAGTCGGTCTGGGGCCCTCGTGGAGCTGTTGCATGCAGCTGTTTGAGTTGGAATTTGAATTTGAGTTTCACTTGTCCGGCGTGCGTGTGGCCCAGCCCCAAAATCGCATTCGCAGCGCCAAAAAAGAAACAAAATGGAAAACCCGCAGCTGCCGCCAAACCTCCGCAAAATGCGGCAGTTAAAAATGCAAAACTAATTAGTTGCGCGAGGCGCCCCCCCAAGTGAGCGGCGGTGGGCGCGGTTCCTGGAACTCAACTGGACTGAGTTCACTACGGGACTGGCCGGGTCTGCTCTGGTGTGGAGTGGTCATGACAGGCGCCACAGGCTCCTCCACTCCTCCCTGCACCCTCCTCCTCCTCCTCCCTACACTCTTCCCAACGGTTATTATGTTTGTTGTTTTTGAACCAATTTCTGGCTCAGTTTGCACAGTTTTTGGGCATGTTCGGGGCATGTTCGGGGCACAGATTGTTTTGTTTAACATGCGCCAAACACTTCAGTACACACACACACACAACAGTCTGGTTCAAATTGGGTTTATAAACATTCAATTGGTTCCCTAACCAAACTTTGGCTCCATTGCAGCAAATTTTGAACGATTTCCCTGTGACCATGTGGGAATTGGTTATAAGTTTCGGAACAATAATTTCCATGATAATTTTTGGACTGGGCCTCTAACAGTTAATGTAAGCTCCGAAGCCCTATATTTGGTCGTACTCAAACTTTTTAGAGATCTTGAACTTTTCAGAAACAGAAACAGAATACATTTCTGCATTGCATTTTCAATGATGAAATTGGGATTACCTTCTATATTGCCAAAGCTTGTGTCTTTATTTCCTATTGCTCCACCTAAT
The DNA here is from genome assembly GCA_037040045.1 of Phorticella flavipennis. Taxonomy (NCBI): domain Eukaryota; kingdom Metazoa; phylum Arthropoda; class Insecta; order Diptera; family Drosophilidae; genus Phorticella; species Phorticella flavipennis. The sequence goes on along the minus strand of JBANCY010000283.1, from coordinate 9,245 downwards.
TATTTCTGAAGACTATATCATACAGAGCTAAAATACAACTAGAAGACGGTTTCCTCCATATTTCACATGTTGCTTAAGCTGTTGGTTTGAAATTTTACAAACACTTAAGATTCTTAAGGATCTATATATATGCAAAATTTTACTAGAATCTAACTACTAGATCATATAACTGTCATTGGTTTTTCCCGTATATTCCATAATTTTCAAGCTTTTGATTTGAAATTTCACAAACATTGAAAATTCTTCAGTGCTTAACGCTATGCCAACTTTCATAAAGATCAAAGCTCTATATCATATATTTTTCGTACAACAAAATGCCGGGTTGGCTCGTATTTCTCATATTCTTCAAGCTATTGGATTTAAATTTGATATAGACAAAAACTTCTATAATATCTATTGATACACTAAATTTTATGAGGATCTGGCCACTTTATCACATAGCTGTCATACAAATAAAACTCGGTATTGCCTGTATTTCCAATGCTTTTCAAGCTATTGGCTAGAAATTTTGAACAATTTTAAGAAGTAGACACTGACAATGATGCAATACTTCTATAGTCTTCACATGGTATATAAAATCTTCGGCGTACCCAAGATACTCCTACTCTACCCCTTCCTATATGAGCATTCTATTCGAAGGACCGAAAAATACTCCAAACCACAGTTTCCTCTGTTCCAAGTGAAATATTATGGCATTTTTTAATCGTTTCGATTTCAGATACATTGTAACACTTTCGAGAACAACGAATTATTTCCCCCCATTTCCCGAATTTGAAATCTTTTTATTTGAAAAACTGTCACAATTTGTATTTACTGTCGGGCTGTGAGTTGTGAGTTTTTGAGTTTTGAGTGCTTTGTTTGTATATCGTTTCGGGGGCAACTCAATAACCGCATCGGGCGAAACCCATTCAAAAATCTGCCCCTATAAAAATGTTTGTGTTTGGTTGGGTCTACATGGGGGTATTGGGGGAACAAAAGCGACAGCAACTGAATATATGGCCTATAAAAAAGTCATTTCAAAGAAACTTTTGGCCGCATCGTACCCCCTGTCCCCCCTGGCACTCTTCGCCCTTGACGCGCTTCCCCCTCGACGTCAAGTTGTTCATTTTTTATGGGCTTCGCTCAAAAGACTCGGAACGATTCGTTGACTATTTAAATCAACACAAATTAGACAATTTGATGAGCTGACGACTCGAGAGGGTCCCTCGACGAGGCGACTGACCAGCGGCCCCATGCCACATGCCCCATGCCACATGCCACATGCCACATGCCCCATGCCCCTCTGCCAAAATTTCATTCATGAAAAAGCGTAAAAATAACAGCAACAACAAAGGAGACAAGAAAACAATTAACGGCTAAATAATTTAATTTGTTTACTGCCAAAAAAAGAGGAAGAGAAGAGAAGTAAGGAGAAGAAAATAAGAAAAACATTCGAATGGCCAACGGGAAAAAACAAGCCAAACAGCTAAACAGCCAAACAACAGCCAAAACAAGCCAAATAAAATTAAATTTTTTACGACTTTACACTGAGCGAAAAAGCGAAAAAAAAAGCCAACTCCAACGCCAAATGGATTTCCGTGATTGAAATGAGGCCCATAAAAATCCATCAATTAGCTCAGGGGCCCCGCCTTGAGGTTCCCGGATTTTCGGGCTTAATACTCAAAAGGCAGAAATTCATTTAATGAACGAGGCGAGATTTGTCAAAACCCTCGGAAAATATGAACTCTCCTTGATGTACTCAATCATCCGCGGAGTCTTCGAGGTAAAAGATTGATGGGTTGTAAAATCTGAAGAAAATCTTGGAGCAGGAGTTTGGTTTTGCATAGGAAATGACTTCTGATGACTCAATTAACCGCCTGAGTTATTAAAAGATCTTAAGATTGTAAAGGGGCTATAGACAATGGGTTGCAGAATAATACTCCAGAATCTGTTGACTGTTTTCTTAGGTTTTGTCTATTTTCAGTACCAATGAAAAGGTCTTCGAAAGGAGCTTCCTATTTTCAGCGCTTAACTTAATCTTATTCATATCTTTATCCATTTCATTCCAATTATTTCCTTATACATACATATAGCTCTTACGTTTCCGTGAACTTTTCTTACCCAAATGATATATTTGGTCTTGTAAAAAGTAATCCATTATTTTTGCACTAAATTGAAGACTTTATTTAGCCTAGTTAGAATTATCCGATTTATGTGAAATATGCATCGTTTTACTTGTTCCCATTTTCAAGGTAATTCCAATATGGCCCTCTTATAGATATACTTGGCTCTATAGGCAAAAAACTGGAACAATCCATGTTCACAAGCTGCTCTTGAGGGCAATTCTTCAGCGGCCAAATCATTCGCCATGGAGCGGAACAGATGGTAATAACTTGAGTCGAGGTCCATGCTATACGATGTATAAGATAAGAACCTTCCAACCAAGATAATACCAATATACCCCTCTCATAGAACACCTGGACCTTATAGGCAAAAAACTGGAGAAATCCATGTTCACAAGCTGCCGTTGAGTTCCATTCTTTATCAGCTGAATCATTCGCAATGGACAGGAAGTTGGTTGTTGGTAATAACTTGGGGAGAGGTCCGTACTATAAGTTTGATAAGATAAGAGTCTTCCAACGAAACTCTCGAAGCTTCTGGCGAGTCCCTATCTATATGAGTAGACTGTCGTTGTCCTGAAACACTGTCTTGAAACACTGTACTCCTCCTGCAGGCCAAATATGGGTGATTCCTTCCTCCGAATCTGTAGTTTGACCCTAGAAGGCTAGCTTATAGAGTATGATTCCTTATCAATGCCATCGAAACACAACATAAAACCTTCCTTTTCGTCAATTCTGGCTTGGAGAATATCCTCTCTCTCTCTGAGTGTAGGAACAACATTATATGGCATTTAGCTATTTTGTCAATTGTCCAGTGCCATCTTCTATAGTAATTCCTTGCCAATCTATTATATTCCCGTCCAATCTATGGCATTCTATTCAATTTATTTCTATATATTCCTTTTGTTATTGTTGAGGAGCTTCGAGTTTGCCCGGAGAAATCTTTTGTATTTTGGTATTTGCTTTGCTTTTATTTGTTTATGTTGTTCACACGCCAGGAAAATGGGGCGGGGGGAGTGGCAGTTGAGAGTTGAGATTTTCCATTGACAGTTTTCGAGTTTTCAATGCCACTGCCACGCCCAGCGCCCCTCCTCGACCGTTCGGGTCCTTTGATGCGCTTGAACGCGTCTTTGTCCTGAATTTTATTTATCTTTATTTAATTTTTAAGCAACTTTGACAGATTTATGCGTTATTGTGGCGTAAATTATAGCATGCAGCATTATTTTTTGCCTTTCTGCCTTCCTTGGGATCGGGGGGACACCCTTAAAGGACCACCTTGGGCGCCATTTGAAGGCGGCGAGGGCTGCGGCAAGTTGAAATTAGCCAACGTTTTTGATAATGTGACCCGGAGAACAAAAGTTTCCGGGCTTTTTTTGGAGAGGGAGAGGAGGGAGGAGGCTTGGTTTGGGGCGTACAGTAAATCGCGTTTTATATATGGCTGCAATTTGATGCCTTAATGCGGCTGGGCGTGGCAGGCAGGGGGCAGGGGGCAAGCTAGCACCGCAGCACCACAGGCAATCTAATTTAATAAGTTAAACAGCCTCGGGAAGCAGAAACGCCCAAAAGGCAGGAGCTGGATGAGGTTTGGAACAGGGGGCACAGGAGCTGGAGGTGGTAGCTATAGCTATAGCTGGAGCTGGAGCTGAGGCAGGTCTTCCAGCTGGAGCTGGAGCTGTGGCTATAGCTATAGCTATAGCTAGATATGGTAGCTGGTCAGGTTATTGTTAGTGCGGCATAAACGTAAAATTTACTTGCTACAAGCACACTATTGCCAGCTCGCTCCCCCTTAGGCAGCCCTCTCGCTAGCACACACCGGGCTGAGGCATAAAGTACGGCAGGGGTGGAGCTTGGCGGGGGTCAGGAGGGGGCTGGGGATCGCGTTAAGGGCGCCAAATAACTGCAGCAGCTGTGGAAGCCTTTTGTAAAACGAGTCCTGCAAGTCCTGCGAGTGTGTGTGGGCGGCAAAGACGTTAGCTGGGGGCGTAACCATATCTATATAGGTTACACACACCCACACACACCACTCACACATACCCACACACACACACACCCACCCATAGACGTGGCATTTTACGATTTTAACAGCGCCAACTGCAGCGTCCGCCAAGTGGCTGGCGGGCCACACGTTGGGCGCCAACGCCTGGCGGGGCACACTTCAGACTCAGCTCCAGCTTCGGCTCCACCTCGAACAGCTGCCTGAAAAGCATATCAGTAACAGAAGTACAAGCAGCACCAGCCACGCCTCCCTCCGCCCCTCTCGCGAACGACAAAAGTAAAAAATAAAATTCAGCATTGAGACCTGAATCAATATATTGACAGCTGAAGGAACTCAACAAAAGGGTCAAGTGGCATACAACATAATCTTAAAGAGAGAATGAAAGACGAAGAAGAAGAAGAAGTAAACCCAAGCAAGCCCCAGCAAAGCAAAGAAACACACACACAACTTGTCTCGAGTCGATATCAGATTTAACAATATAATGCTTGAGTTGGAATCAGCCTAACTCACAACTGGTTAAGGCTCAGGGTCAAGTGGCGCACGTTGGGCGCCAAACATTTGAGCTGTGTGCAAAACACTTGTCTCGAGCAGTATATTAACTAAAGCATAAACATATACAAATCCCTTAAAGATATCTAGAAGGTGTTCCAAGTTGGGTGCCATTATAATTAGATCATAATCAAATCCTCTAAAGGGGTCTATAAAGCACGCTGTGTCTCATGTTGGGCGCCAGCTGAGGCATATACAAATCCCATAAAGGTGTCATTGAAATACTATATCCACGTTGGGCCCCTTATTAATTAAGGCAAAAGCCCTTGCTATAAAGGTGCCTAGAAAGTGTTCTTTTAAACCGCAGCCCGACGTTGGAGGCTGCTTTAACTAAGACAGATCCGAATTCTAGAAACTTTTTGAAGGTGTTCCTTAAACGCAAGCTGTGATTCGCAGTGGAACCCACTTGTTAAACTATTACTTGTTTCAATCTGCAATCCGGAAAATTCCTCTATTAGTACACAAAGCCTTTAAAGGTAATGTCTGACCATTTTGATGCCCACATTGGGCGCCATTTATTATACCACAATTTATTATATTAAAATATACCCACAGCTAAACTTTTGATAGTTCTCAAAACTCATTGAAACTAGCATTTGACTTGTTTTACAGTCCCACGTTGAGTGCCATTTAACGATATACACTTATATTTCACTACAAATTAACCCAAAAATCCACCAAAGTTGCTTACAAAAGTCCACAAAGTCATTGAAACTAGCAGATGACCAACTGAAGAAGGGAAAAACAACCTTATTCTAGTGACACACGTTGAGCGCCATTTATGGTACTTTAACATATTACATATATCTGGCTCAAAATGTGTGTTAACAAGCCGCAAATATCTGGCTAATTTCCCACAGAACTGTAATATGTGACAGATTTTAATGACCCACGTTGAGCGCCACGTATTAACCTGCACTTCGATTGACTCAAAACAGCGAAAATCCGGCGAAATTGCTCTAATGGGCGCCATTTTTTAAGCCGTGCTTTATTGAGCTCGAAAAAGTGCTGTTTAACAATTCCGCAAATACCGCTCGTAAGCTACTTATGGGGCCCACTCGACGCGGCCCACGTTGAGCGCCATTTATTTAGCTGCTCTTTATTTGACTTAAAACTTTTGCTAATTAGCAGCATTTTTGCATCGCCAGCGAAAATCCAAACAGTGCTGCGCGTTGGCCCACGTTGGGCGCCAGCTTGAAAATCAAACACGCTCGAACAGCTGCACCTCACTCTTCCTTCCTCTCCTCCTTTTTTGCATTAGCCAAACACCTCATATGCTGGTTTTAGAGTGCTTCTTCTTTCTCTCCTACGTTTGGCATTAAAAACAAATGTCAAGCAAAACCCCCCCGCCCGGAAAGCAACCTCAGTTTATGCTGGTTGAGTTCCCGGACTGCACTTATATATATCATACATAAGACAGAGTATATTGTGTATCGATATCGATGGCATCAGCAGAAGTGCAAACCCAGACGAACCCAAAAAACTAAGGGGGCAAATTATGCTTTGGCTCAACGAAGATTCCACACTCTTTTCGAGGTGTTATCTTACCATTTCCCATATAAGAAAGGGAACTCAAAAATATGCGAATTGTTGTGCGACGCCCTCCTCGGTCCTTCTCATAAGTAAAAAAATGTAAATTTACATAGTAATATTGTTTACAGAATGTGTTAAACACATTTATAATCTCTAGTTTCTATCAAATGCAGCCAGCATTATGAAATTTGAGCCTTTCTCTGCACTTCTCATAAGGGAAATAACGCCTTCTGACTAAATCTATGTAGAAAGATTATTTATAAAATACGTTTATTATGTTAGAAACTTAGTTTCCCAAGCTCAAAGCACAAGTAAAGAAGTTGGGCTCTTCTACGCGCTTCTCAAAATAGCAAAAGGGGTTTTCGGACTTAGTTGGCGTCGCTGAAATTTCTTCAGAAAGTGTGAGTGACAGGTATATTTTATCAAACTTTTTTTTTCTGTTTTCTGATCATTCCTTAGCGCACTTTTGGGGTTCCTGCGTTGCTCCACAAGCTTTAGGACAAAGTGAAGATACCTCTTGCTTCTAGAAGAGTATTACAACAAATTCAACTACAACAAAATCGAATATGATTTCAAATAAAGCGGTGAAAGAAACGAAATAGAACCAAGAACCAGAAACAAAAAAAGGATGCTTAAGGATGCGACACACAAAACTGCCACTGCAGAACCCCTTTTACCGTGTAACTTGTCTGAGCTGTCAGTGGGGAGGTGGGACTTGGGTGACTAGGTGGAGCTGGAGGGGTGGCAGGATCAGGCGGCAGGCGGCAGGCGGCAAGCGCTGCCAGCCAAAGCGAAAAGGAAATGAAATGAAATATGCGCATAAATTTCATATCGTTTTTATGATTTTCTGTTTTCGTCTTAAGCGTTCTTCTTCCTCTTCTTCTTCTTGTTGTTGTCTTTTTTTCTGCTTCTTCTTCTACTGCTCTGCTCGCTTTTTATGCTCAATGCACACATACCCCTTAGACAGTTGGACACAGGGTATATGACTCTGTAGCAGCCAATTGCTATGTTTTTACAGTACAGGATAACTGCCAGCCGTGCATACCCTACCTACGCCCCCTGCATGTGCTTGTTTTGTCTTGTTGCTTTACACTTTTATTGGTTTCCCAATGGGTTTTGGGCGTTTTTCTTGCGTTTTACTGGTAACATGTCTCGGGGAATTGGGCTTGGCCTTGGAGCTGCCAAGTGTTGGGGGCTTTGAGTCACGGAGTTTGGGGCTTGTGGGGTTTTTGTTCGCTGATTTGACGCAAATGCATTTCATTAGGCCAAACGTGAAGTTGAAGCAGATTAAGCTTTAACATTTCATTGCATTTAGCTTGATGGAAAAGGATCAACTAGGATGACCGAGGAGTGGCCAATGGTTTTGGCCGGTTCGGGGTGGTCCTAGGGGGAACTGGCGTTATAATCAGCCAAATGACGACTCTATTTACGGCCCTCGTACGTGTTAGCTAAAGTATCTCAATTGCTGTCGTTGTAGCCATTGCCTGCCTGTGTGTCCATCCTGCCCTGCCCGCCTGTAGGACCTTCGCTCCCTCCTTGGTTATCCTTAATAGATCTAAGCATGCCATAAAAATGAACAGGCACCTCGTAGCTGCTGCTGCAGCCACACACACACACACACACACCACACACACACACACCACACACACCCATAGAGATATAGAGAGGGCTCTAAAAATTTTTATGGCTTTCATAAACGCGCTTCGGAATGCAACTTAAAAGGTTGACAACACTACAAAAACCTTAACTATGCCACACACATGTGTGTTTTGTGTGTGCTGTGTGTGTGTGTGTGTGTATTTGTGCCATAATTTAAGCACTTTTCCAATAACATTTGGCGGTTTCAAGCTAAAATAAAACCGTGTCTTCAAATCTTTATTGAAACCGCAAACACAAAACAATCTTTTATGGCTTTTTTTTGACTCGAGTCGCGCCTATCCATTTGCAAAGTGCATTTCAGATGACTTCTGCTTGAACTTCCCTACTAAAAGCTAAGTAAATCATATTAAAATTACACAAATTGTGCCAAAAGCAGTTAAAAACTGAATAAATGGCTGAAAATCACTCATTTTTAGCTTGAAAAAGGCTAGTTTCAGCTTCTCTATGTGGCAACCAATAGGTTAAAGTTAGTATAAACCCAAATCATGCTATAATAAATACATAAGCTTAAAAATAGCTGGAAATATGCTTATTTTAGCTTGAAAACAGCTAGTTTTCACCGCAAATATCTAGAATACTTTATCAATTCACATAATTAACTTAGGAATACCAAAGCAAATATTTTTTAATATTGAAGTCCCTCCCTAAAATTACTTCTTTTTAGCTTCAAATGTTGATATTCTAGCTTGAAACTATGTAAATTTAGCTGTAAACAAGAGATGTAGCCATTGCCTCCAAATAGTCGAGGTGATTTCACAATTGAAACAGCCAGCTCTTAAATGCCAACGCTATAGCTTAAAAGCCTTTTTGAAAGCTTGTGCCATAGCTTGAAAAGCCAAAATGTCGTAAGAAAAGCTAAATTTTTCAGCTAAAAACAGTTTTAATAGTTTTAATAGTCAAAAGTTTTAAGCTCTAAAGAATGCAAGTGTGGGCAGTTTTGTATTATTTTTAGCTGCAGGAAACTAACAAATAAAGTTGAGAATATCTCTCTAGTTCTCGCTTGAAACAAGCTAAGTTTTGGCTAAAAACGACTTATACTTCGCTGAAAACTCTGTTAAAGCCTAGCTATAATATATTAATACCAATATAGTAATCTGAAATTCAAATATTAGTTTAAATGCTTTGAAAACTCGCTTGAAACAAGCTAAATTTAGCTTGAAACACACTAAAAATGGGCCAATATATATGCATATTAAAGTCGGCGTTTAAAATCTATTTTTGGCCCTGCGCTACTTTAATATTCCAACACTTTGAGCTTTCCGCTGGGAGCTGAAATATTCTATTTGGTTTCGTCGGGAACAGCAGATTCTTAACATCATGCGAAACATGACAGATCTGTCAAATGTTGTACAAATTGCAAATCGATTATGACAAAACACACACACACACACTCACACACACACACACAC
>JBANCY010000282.1:3336-44634 GCA_037040045.1 Phorticella flavipennis | reverse complement strand
CTAGTTTTTCTAGGAAGGTCATGCCTAAAGGCATGAGCGGGACTCGAACCTCGCACCTCTTGTTTGGCGGGACAGTGTACTATCCACTGGAACACCAAGGCCCCCTGAATTCCTTCATTTACAAATATAAAGAGCTATAATGCCTATATCTTCCATAAACAAGATTCAGGAATTGGGTAAAAAATAATGAAATATAGAGAAAAGTGTAAGTGCTATAAAGTATCGGGAAGCTGGGTACAACTAGCAATAAAACAATTCCCGAAACTTTCTAAAAAAACACTTTCTTATGTTTTTCCTAGTCGTACACTCACCTCATGCATGGTGGTCAGATAGTTGAGTATGCTCTGCAGTTCATCCTCCTTGACGCCATTGCCGATCATGATCAGCTGCTTGAGGAATAGCAGTATATAGGCGCGTATGGCCAAAATATCCTTTTGGGCCGGTCGTGGACCATCTGCAAGTGAATAGGAATTACCCCCCCAGTTAATACCAAATGGGTCATGCCCCCCCATGGTAATACTTACCCAAACCCTTTGGTATGATGCCGCTCTTGGCGCGTGGATTGACAACCCAATAGTAATACTTGAGGGTGTGCACGGTCTGGAGCACAGTGCTAACGCGTCGGACATTGCTATAGATCTGTGTATCGCTCAGGAATTCGGTAGCCAGATACGAATAGAGCCGGGCCTGGACATTGGCCGGCGTATAGATCCACAGGGCCGGATTGAAGAGCACGTGATCTAGCAGCTGCCACGTGAGAAACGAGAAACAGAACAACTGCAAGAAATTAGTCAAGTAACTTATGCTGTCCTCAGATAGCTCAGATATCGGTTATAATGATAGATATTTGCAAGGCATATATTATTGAGTTGTGTGTGTGTGCGTGTGTGTGTGTGTGTGTGTGTGTGTGTGTGTGTGTGTGGTGTGTGTGTATTTCAAAGATATGAATTTGATATTAATATTGTATACATACGTTTATTATACATGATATTCATGTTGATTTTTGTTGATTGTAGTTGAACGATTTGGATAGGGTTTGTTTTTATATATATTGTAGGAGGTTTCGATAGTTAAAATGCATATTTGATATAACGGTAACACATGCAGCAAACAGCAAACAGCAACAAACGGGATTCAATTTGCATAACAGTAAAGAAACAAGAAATTCATTAACAAACGAAACGAATCAAAAAATGTAACTAAATCGATAATATTATAATCGTAGAACAAATAACGAAACGAAACTATGGCTAAAGCTAAGGCTAAGCCTATTTATAATATTATTCTATAAATAAAACATAATCAATATGCTTAGAGAAGGAAAGTTTAACTATAGTACATTTAGCTAAGCTTAAAACTATATAGAATTGATATTTATAAAAGGATTTAAGTATATAATATATAGTTACAGCTTGCATGATAATTACTTAAATAACTAATAGTTTTATTTATATGAATAATATGGAACAAGTTGAGAGAATTAGAAAAAGAATCGAGGACAAACAGCTGAAAATAAGTTGTAGTTAAATAGATCGAAAGCGAAAGCTATGAGTGGAACAACAGGCTTGGAGCTATTGGTATGGGGAAAAAGTAATACATTATTTTATGATTTTAAGCACTTTGAGACGAGAGGGAAGGAGAGAAATTTTCCGAGAATTAGCCAATATTTTAATAAAAGAAACTTAATTTATTGAATTCACACATCATTATATCCAATAGAACCTTAAAAAGTAAAGAGAATTTCCAATAATTTAAGGGTCAGAGACTCTACACTTGAAACAAGATTGTTCCCAAATATTTTTGCATTTGGAACATAACGTTTGGAGCTATTGGTATGGGGAAAAAGTAATACATTTGATTATGAGTTTAAACATTTTAATGCAATATCTTTTTGGAAATTGTGTAATAAAATGTAAGTCGAAGAAATTTGAGATATAAGCAAGGACTATCTACACTGTGCCGAAGATTTCATACTCCTTTCGAAGTTATAGCCACTATATTTTAATGGAAATTTCGAATATTGCAAAAAATTCTGAAGAGAATATTGATATATAAAAAATTGGAAGACAATAAAAAACCAAGGCAATAGCTTAAAAAACATGGTCTTAGTTGTATAACACCTATGTGAAATTTGATGGACCGATAGATAATAATAAATTTGAAGTATGCGTGAATTTTCAATTCAATACTTTGAAAAATATGGAAAATATGGGCAAAACTGAATTTTGAATATATAGCAATAATTTGATATAGAATTTCAATCCTTATGAAGTTTGGTGGAACGGTGGACAATAACAAATCTCAAATGGCTATGAACTTTCAATTTAATATATTGAAAAACATGGGAAATATAGGCAAATCCAACTTTTGTTTATATGGCAGCTATATTATATAGTAGACCGATGCTGTTTAAATTTGGTGAAGCGATATATAAAAAAAGGTCCTAAGGTTTGTGAACTTCATTCCGACAAATGTGCTGACGGATAACAAAATATGGCTATTTTTACGATAGCGCAGGAGGGACTAGTTTTCTTATAAACCCAGGGACAGACAGACGGATATGGCTCAATCGATAATATTTTCTTCGAAAAGAGTACAAAAAGGTGGAAATTCTTGGACCCCTTACACTTAGTTAAAGAATATTTGAGAAATTTCAGCTGATTTCGAATCGAGATGAAGTCGGAGACTCAGATGATACTCAGGATACCTTTGTCTGTGCCTCATGCAGGCTGGAAGGATATAAGGAAGCTGCTCCAGGCTCTCGGTTAACCCAACCACAATGCATTATCAGCATAATTACATATGAGATTGGTTATTTAATAGCCCCCAGCTATTCAGCTGCAAAAAAGTTAATTAAATTACCTAGGCTAATGATTGGAGCAAATCCATATAAAAACTGTAACTGATCTCAATTGAATTTAAATTTAAGCTGCTTTCGTTAATTGTGGAAATTTGTTGTTTTTTTTTTTTTAATTCACTTGAATATTTTGTGAAAATTTTTAATTGTTGAATTGTCATTAAAAACATAAAAAATACACACTCCTCCTCAACTATGGGAGCTATCGAATGCCGGGGGGCCCGGCAGAGCGCACAGTTCTTGCCACTCCATGCGATGGCTTAAAGTTTTTGATGTTGTGCCATGGACTCCCGGGGAAAACAAAACAATGCAACAAGCCCCCAAAACTCTCCAAAAGCCCCCCTTAACAGCCCCATCAATGCAACTGGCAGCCAGAACCAGAAGTTTCCCAATTAAAAACTGTGCACGAGTGCAAAATAATAAGGGACCACGGCAACAGGATGGCAACGCCAGGCCGAAAACCCCGACCAACAACAACAACAACAATATCGAGAGAAGTATTGTATACAGTGAAACCTCTCTACAGTGGACACGCTCATAAGTGAACACCTCCTTTTAATGGACAAAATTTGGGAATGGGAAAAAAAACTTGTACATGAACCTCCGGGGCCTCGGTGGTTCAGTGGATATCACACTGTCCCGCCAAACAAGAGGTGCGAGGTTCCAGTCCCGCTCATGCCTTTAGGCATGACCCTCCTAGAAAAAGTAGGTTATGAAATCCACCCACATAAAGATGATCTTCAGTGAAGGAAGCAGAAATAGAATAGAAATGGACAAATTTTAGGCGACTGTCGCTGTCCTCTGTAGAGAGGTTTCACTGTATATATATATTTCTGCGAAACCATGTTGGAAAATAATGGGAAATGGTGAAAATTGTTTTGTTTTTCGGGACATATGAAAATGGAAATTTATACAATTTACCGCTGCAAAGACAACAGACAATTAAACAAATTATGGAATAAATGTTTGGAAAATTAGTTCTCTAAAATCAAATGAAAATACGCGTGGAAAATGCTGAGGGATGCATCAATATAAATGGTACAAGTTGAACCTACAAACTACACTTTATATACAATTAGAGATGGAATGAAATGCGTATATTACAAATGGAATGGAATGGAATTGGAACAAAGTTTTTGATGTTTCCTATGATGTTGATGAGTTAAGAACTGTACAATTATCCATAAATTCAATATAATATGGCAAAGATATGGCAAAACACACACACACACACACGCACACATACAGAGTAAACGCAACGCAACGGAATGAAACGGAACGGAACGAAACGGTATGGAACAAAACTTTACAATAAACAGTAGCAAAGAGTATACGATAGTTGTTTGAAACAAATTTTAGAATTGAGCTTCACCTGGTAGAACTGTTGTAGATATTGTTTGATATGTTCGATATGAGTTTTTTGATTCAGTTTGTTTTTGAAAATGAAACAATTTGGAATTGAAACGTTTGAGGCGAAAATATAAGACGAAGCATAAATGGAAATGGTTTTCAAATAGAATTTTGATGATTTTGTGTGGTTTTTTTTGTGTTTTTGTGAACAGAAAACATTGAGATTTTTTTCGGGTGAAGGGGAAGAAATAGAGAGAAAGAGATATTCATATATGTATATATGTTTATAAAGAAAGAGAGAAAGAGAGATAAACAGTGTGAGAGAGCAGACAAAGTAGAAGAATTCAGTTTAGTTCAAGTACATTTATTGTATTTTATGTTCTCTAAAAGCAGTTATAATAATAATATATGTTTATATTATGTTTTTCTTCGTATTTTCCTATGGGTGTTTTTCTATTTTCTTTTTTTTTCTAGCTCTATGAGTTTTGGCAAAAAAAAAGGAAAAAAATGAGAACCAAGAAGGAAATTTTATTTGAATTTCGATTAATCTTGTCTTGGGAAATGCAAAAGAAAAACGAAGAAGCGTTGCGATTGTTTGTTCAAGTGTTTACAATGGTAAACAACAACAACAACAACAATAGCAACAACAACAACAGCAGCAGCAGCAACAACAACAACAGTGCATAGGAAACAGAGGGAAAATCCCAGTGCAAAGATGCCAAATGAAAGCAAACAGAAGGAAAATCAACAGAAAATAATTTCATTTGTTGGCCAATTAAAGCAGTGGGGGCGGTGCGGTAGGGGGCGTGGCAGGTGTTGCAGGTGCCACAAGAATAACATGCAAATGGAAAATCGAAATTTTCTGTTTAAACCGGCTGAAGCTGGAAATTTTCGAGTTTTTTGGAATTTCCGAAACCAAAATCGATTTTTCCTCAAATACGAAAAAATTATATAGAAATCTTGGTAAAACGAGCTAAACTGTCCGAGTTTTCATTTCCTTTTTGATTCGAAGTTTTTCCAAAATTTCGTCATATGCCAAAGTAAACAGGACTTTGCTCAAAATTTCTGCTAAAATGTATATATGATTTTAAAAAACCATCAATTGGAAACATATATGGTTCTTTATAACCTAGGTATATCCATGCCAAAGAAAACATAACTCTTTCAGCCCATAAAACTGTTGAGGGCCTAAGCTAAGCTTTTGGCTTTTTGGGACTAATACCATGCTACGGACTTTAAGATATTCCCAATTTTACATCAATTTCAAGAGCATATTCTCAGAAACATTTTCAGTAAATTGTCTTACAATCGGAGAAACTAATGAACTAAAAATATAGCAGTTCCCAGTAGACGATCTGCTTGGTGACAACCGATTTTGGCAAATACCTTTGGGGAGCACAGAATAAAACAAAAATTTTAAGCTCGATTTATAGAAAATTTACGAAACTTTATAAGTAGCACACTTATTGCTTTAGTTATAATCTGAATCATAAAATATGGTGTCTCGGTGCACAAAACGACTATACAGACAGTGTCTTTCAAAATTTGTTCCATGCTTATATGATCTCCCGAGAATTTAAAAAGAGTCTATAAATTGTGCCATTAATAAAATTGTGATTTGAAATGAAGTTGGTGTATTAATGAATATATCATAAAGCTATGCTGACAATTTCAGATATAGAAGATGGTCAAAATGACAAAAAATTATAAATGAATATGTGTGTCTGTGTGTTAAAGTATTGGACGATTGTAACTGGGAGCAGGGTATGCTCTATTTTGTTTTAGAGACAAATTTTCAAAATTGTAAGGACTCTTTCTGGGAAATACTTTAAACTAATTCAGATGCTCCAAAACAAGTTATCCCTGTATAATCCCTTGGCGTCTCGGTGGACGAGTGGATAGCGCACCAAGAGATGTAAGTTCGAGTCCCGCTCATGACTTTCCTAGAAAAACTAGGTTGTTGCGTAGGATTTGAAATCCACCCACGTAAAAAAAGTACCTCAGTGAAGGAAGCAGAATTAAAGCAAAATAGTGCTTTAGGCTTTGACCTGATGGAGTTGGTAAGGTAATATAATAATAATCCATTAAGTGTTTTCTCTTTTCCTTTAGGCTTGTTTTCTATTCCTTGTGCTTTCATGTAATATTTCTATATTTTCCCCGAAATAGTAATACCCTTAATACTTTTTCTATCGTTAATGAACGGTTTATCGTTAGAAGGTCGACTATTACTTGATCAAATATCTGTCATATTGCTTAACCCAAGCTTATGAAATTTTTAGGATAGTTTAGTATAATCTTATGAGATATTTTAACAATGTGAGCTGTATTTCTATTTAAGAAAAAATATCGAATTTTTGCTCCCAACTATTTTACCTCAAACCTTTTGCTCTTTGAGCACGTCGAAGCAATTTAAAAGATTTGTATTGAATCGTTGGGGTTACCCCCCCAAAGTTGAGGTGATTATTTTGAATAAAATATGAACTCATGCGCTTTTTACGTATTTTACATGAAAGCGAAATGATATGTATGAGATTTGCCACTGACCAAATCCGGCAAATGTGATTTGGCATAATACGTTTTTCATGCAGACAGGGCCATAAATTGTGTAACGGTTGAGTTTTTCCAGCCGGCTTTGGTCGGGGTTCGGGATTAAATGTGTTGGGCAAATAAAAAGTGGCATAAACAAAAGCGAAAGATGTATAAATTTAGGATAAACATTATAAGCGAGACTATAGAGGCATATATATCTTATAAAGAGTGTGGAGTAGAGTGCTTAAGTTGGTGGGGAGAGTTAAGGATTAATGTGTGGGAGTGGTGAGTTGGGCTGAGGCAGAAGATAAGGGGATACGTATTTGGAGCTGGTGCTGGGAATGGATCGGGTTCGGGGTCTGGGGTTGGGTGGTTTGGGTTATTGAAGTGCAGAGTTACTTAATACAAGAAAATTCGGTATGCTGTATTTGATATACGTATTGTGTTTACTTTTTTGAAAGGGTTACGGAGGCCCGTGTTGAGCTGTGTGCCAACAACACCAGCAACAACAACGGCAACAGCAACAACAAGAACAACAGCATAACAGGAACAACAACAACATTAGCAGCAGTCGAAGCAGCAACAACACAAGGGCAAACACAGTGCGTTAGGCAGAAATAAATATAAAAGAAAGAGTATAAAAGACAGAAAGAAAGAGAAAGAGAGAGAGTAGGGGAGAGAGAAAGAGACAGAGAGTTGAGCATTGAGTTGAGAGCGAAAGACACAGTTACAAGTCGGATTGGGGCTTGTTTTTTCAGTTTTTTTTCAGTTTTTTCAGTTTTTTTCAGTTTTTTTCAGTTTTTTCAGTTTTTTTCAGTTTTTTTCAGTTATTTTCAGTTTTTTTCAGTTTTTTGTCGCATATCATTTGAAATTTGTTTGACGAGGTGTTAAACATGCCACAGAAAATGTTGCAAAAACGAGAAGTTCTGCCCCAATGTTGACGGAAGGCGTCAAGTGGGCGTGGTCGGACGATATGCTACAATTTATGCAGCAAACGCGGGGGAGAGAGAGAGAAAGACACAGAATGGGCGCGGGCGAAACAGCGAGCGCTTGTGGCAAGGGCAGAGGCTATCGGGTATATCGGGTGTATCGGGTGTATCGGGTAAGCACACACGCATATATCGCATATAATTGTGGGGCTGATGAACTGAAAACAAACTCGTTGAACGTGAACATAAAACACACAAAAGTAAAACTTACAGCGAGGCTTTTTGAGTTTTTTTTGTTTTTTTTTTTGGTTTTTCACATGCGAGAGCTTAGTTTAAACTTAAGTATCAAAGACATAAATAATCGATAAATTAATTACACATACATATAAGAAATATATATAGTTATAGTTATAGTTTTAGTTATCTTTGCTTAATCAGGCGGGAAATTAGGTTCAGACAGACATACGTTTAATTAGAACATGCTTTTGCCAAGACATTGCGGCCCTCAAATGTCAATCGCATGCTACCGATTAATCGATTTTAATGGCCTATCGATATGCTCTGTGTGTATGTAAGAGCGAGTTGTATCTTTTCGGGTTTGGTTCTTTTGACTTAAGCACTAACATAGAGCGTCGCATAATGTACTAGTATTTTCTTAATGGTTCGTATATATCGTATATCGTTTATCGTATATAGCATGTAGTATATAGTATATTTGGGTATTATATTGGTATTATATATGGTATGCTTGGACCTTAAGCCCACTTACCTGCTTCAGCAGCAAATCACTGTTGGCCGACAGACACGTGACCAGATATTTGGTCAAATTCAAAAACGAGCCCAACACCTCCAGGGTCAGATGCTCGCGGGACGAGCGCTGCAGCATAAAGGATATAACTAGGAATCCACGATTCTGTATCATATGCTGTTGCACGGTTTGGGATGTCTCCACCAATTCACAAATGAAACCCAACAGCTTTGAACTGCAAAGAGATTGAGATATTTGCGTGTAAAATTATATGATTTTCTTTGGGCTAGACAATATATATTCTGAATGGATTATACGAAAAATTTTGATGAAAATTGTTTTTGAAAATAGGGACATTTTTAAGAATGTTACTTTGAGAGCTTTTATTGGTAATTAACGTGTTCAGAAAAACAATTTTGGACTAGGTATGCTAATTGTTAGCTGCCTTAGATGATATAGTATAAGAAATAATACTAGAATGTTGGACTTTGAAACTTTGAGCTAATTGAAATTATATTTAAAGCTGTTTTTTCAATGCTTCCTATATGACTATTTGACTGAAAAAATCATATAAAGTCAGTTGTATTTCTGGAAGTTATTATAAGAAATATTTTATATGGTTAGGGGGCCTCGGTGGACCAGTGGTTGGCGCACTGTTCCGCCGAACAAGAGGTGGGAGTTCGAGTATCGCTTATGATAGGCATGACCCCAGTTAGAAAAACTAGGTTGTGGCGTAGGATTGGAAATCCACCCTTGGAAATAGTTCTTCAGAATAGAGGAAAATAGTGCATCAGGTTTTCACCCCAAAGGGTTGTTATGGCCATACAATAATACTAAAAGATTGTTTTAGGGAGTATTATTTATCTATGCTGCATTGTACTAAGGAATTATCAATGACAATTTAGACTTTAAAGTATAATATTCCATATAATTTTTTCGTACATTTTTCATTTTCATATCCTTAATATAGTATTAAAAGCTCTTAAAAATAGTTCGACTTTTGGTCAAGTTGGGCCTTAAGTTATAAAGAATAATATACATGAAGAATTTGATGCACCTTTCTGCAAATTTTCAAGAAATCGGTGCATTAGCTCTGCCTAAACTCAGAAGACTGCAGCAATGTTAAGTAACAAAATAAGTGCTATAAATCTATTATGTATATTTATCACAACCTTCTAAAATTTTCAAAACAAATTCCGCCAACTATATAGCAGTTTTTTTTTAAATTTTACCCAACGTACGACTTACCATAGAGTTGGATCCCGCTTTATATCGCTGATGCCCTCGTGCGCCATGTCCAGCTGCGAGAAGAGTGGAAACAGCACCTGAATGCCCCCAATCGAGTTGAGTGTGCAATGGATCGAATGCGTGACCACCGCCTTGACATCCTGCAGGAGCAACAATAGTATTAATATTATATATTTAGCATATAGCAAATCGGAATCGGATGGGGAATCAATCAACAGCAAATTTATTTGCCATTTTGGGCAGTTTTTTCATTAAAGTTTTTGGCACTTTGGGGCGGTGTGAGTGATGTGGGTTTCTTGGGGAGGGTGTTCAGGGAGCTTATATAAATATTTATTGATCAAATTGGCTGGCGATATGGCGGGTCAACATGGCGTACTGTGTGTGTGTGTGTGTGTGTGTTGTGGTCCTGCGGGCCTCCGGGACTGTGAGACTGTGAGCCTGTGTTTGGCCTCCGGGCACTTTTGGGGTCATTCCGCCAGCCATTTTGGCGTCTCGTTTTTATGATTTGTGTTGTTTGTACAAGAAATTACTACAAAATTTATTGAATAATTTTGGCTGTGTGTGTGTGTGTGTGTGTGTGTGTGTGTGTGTGTGTGAGATGGGAACAGGCACAGGACGCTGCGTTATTCCCGTTATTCCACGTTATACCACGATAAGGAGGGCCCTGAAGGAGCTGAAGCGAACCAAAGATTGTACCTAATAAGAAATGCCAAAGCATGCGCTTGAGTCGTAAAATGCTGCCTGAAATTTATGTCCCAACTGTGTGAGTGTTATATGAGCAGAGTGTGTGTATATATAGGGTCTGTATGGGATGTGTATAGGGAGGGTAAGGCTCTAAATACGCCAAGGAATGAAGTGAAACTAGCAAAACAGGCTATATACGAAAAAACACAGGGACGTCTGTGGGGTTGGGGGCTTAGTGGGCATTAGGGAAGTCACTGTAAACGCATATATATATAAAGATCTGAAGGAGGAGGTCTTCTATTCCCAATGTCAGTGTTTACTTACCTGCAGCATCAGCGCGTGCGGCGTGTGTACAAAATATGAAACATTTCCTTTGGGGGAAGACTGCAAGCACAGTTGACCATCGGTGGCCACCGGATTGTACATGAAAACAATGGCATTCGATAGTTTACCATCGTATAGTACCTGTATACACATAGAGGAAGAGACGTAGAGAGAGAAGGAGAGTTGGTATGAGTTTTGGGATATTAAATGCGGGCTTTCAACAAGTCATTCTGGCGCTATTTTGTAGCCAGTATTTTGCAAAACCGGAGTATTGTTTCCGGTCATGCTTACAATATATACATATATATATATATATAACATATATGTATTTATTATATATATATACTTTTGCTTTAAGCTGAGGCACATACACACACAGATACATAAACATATATAAAGTTATATATAGAAAATACGCAACCTATTTATACACTGAGCACTTGTATGCTATAGCTTATGACATACAAATATGTACATACATGATATATAATTGCTTATGTACAGCACACAATGTGTTATATATTATATACAGACTTTCGTATTGTTGTACCGGCTGCACATTAGCCATGACTTGACTGAGCTTTGACTCCTTTTTCAACACATATTTTGTATTTTTTACTCGATTTTCAGTTTTTTCTGTGCAGTTTTTAGTTTTTTGGCGCCGTCATACGGGGCGGATGAGCGATATTCTAGCAACAGCTGCTAGCAGTGCGTGTGTCTGTATGTGTGCCAGTGTGTGTGTGTGTGTGTGTGTGTGTGTGTATGTGTGTGTGTGTGTGTGTATGTATGTGTGTCAACGGCTGGCTGCAAAAATTTGCTACTAAAAATACTTCTTTGCATAATTTAACACAGAACCGAAAATATAGTATTAAAAATGAAATCAAAATTTGCATATTAAAAACTTAAATATTTATTAAAAAACATATACATTTTGCGAGGGTTGACTCTTAAATACTTCATTTAAAGCATAATTGAGCTATGATCTATGCAAATACAACATGTTCTTGGTTAAGCTAAGTTTTAGCGCAATTTAAGTAAAGTTTTGTACCCCCAAGCACTGTACCCCCAAGCAAGAGTTTGTGGGCTCGAACCCACACTCATGACGAAAGCACCTTCATAGTCCTACTCTATTAGCCACATAGCTATTAAATGATTGAAATGATTAAATGACTGAAAGATGGAGCCTCGGAGGTTCAGTGGCAAATGATCTGTACTGCTTCATCTTTCCCTCAACAAGTTCACTTCGAGCGCTTTAAGGGGTTAAGAACAACTTGATTTTTATAAGAACAATTAATTTATGATGATTTCTATGTGCCATTTATACTGTGCTTTATTAAGGTATAAATAGTCCAAATTTCATGTCAATCAAGTAAATATTAACAAGATTACACGCAGAGTTCCCCGTACTTGGCACAATAATTGTCAAATGCTTGTCAAACTGTAAGAAGTGTGTTATGGAAAGCAAACTGTCGCCTAGACAGATTTCTGCGAATTAACTTAAGCAAGCAGTCTGAAATTTTGGCCAAAGCTAAAAGTCGGTGGTTCAGTGAATAGCGCACTGTTCTGCCAAATAAGAGGTGCGAGTTCGAGTCGCGCTCATGCCTTTGGGCATGAAAAAACCTAGAAAAACTAGGTTGTGACGTAGGATTTGAAATTCACCCACGTAAAAAGAAGTTCTTTAGTGAAGGAAGTAGAAATAAAGGAAAATAGTGATTCAGGCTTTGATCCGATAGGGTTGTAAAAGCCATATATAATAATAGATTTAAATATAAGTTATAACAATAAAGAAAACCCCCATGAAGCAACTGTTGCGATATAATAGTCATTAATATATAACTCAATATTAATATCAAATTTTGAATATAAATTAAAACGAAGTCATTTTGAATCTCAAATCTATCCAAAGTATAAGTCAAAGCAAACCAATCTTGACAAAGTTTGTCAAATATTTTGCCCAACATTTAAGAAATTCCAGTCAAAAGTTTCACAGCCGCAGGTGCATCCGCCTTTGCCAGGACAATGTAAGAACCTTTCCAGCACTCAAAGCAAAGAAGTATTGGGTCAATTGCCCAATAAACCCCATTTACAGTCCCACATTAAAGCGAATGGCCTGGCAAATGCTTAAAACTGTAAAGGAGTGCAAAATGCTTCCTTTTAAGGTAAGAAAAGTGCTGCGCACAGTGGTACAGGAGATTATCCTAATTTTAATTACTATCTTTAATTTTGGTAAAATTTAAGAGCCAACTTTCTCAAAGCCAAAACTATTTCAAGTTGTAACTTTAAGCAATTTCCATGGAATTTATTTTCTTGTTGCCCTCGTAAAAACTTTGTGGCACTGTGCATTACCATTAACAGCTCCAGCATATGGACGTAAGTTCTTGAAAGAGCTTTACAAACTGGGACAAACATTTTGTTAAGTCATGGGAAATTGTGACAATTTTTCATTGCTTAAAAGCATGTCTTTGATACAAGCAGGATTTTGACAGTTGAAAATTTGGTCTGTCTGTCAGAGAAGTGTGTGTTACCTTCTGAAACCACGCCTACGAGGAGCTCATAAGCCTCTCACTCACCTCCGCCCACTGAAATCGCACTCAAATGTCTAGACCGGCATATTTGTGTTATTTGATTGGCATTGCGCTCTTAACTCCACAATTTTAGTGCTTTGATTCCATTTTTGCAGTTGTTTCAGAAACAACTTGACCCATTTACGGGGAGGACCCATTTGGGGTCGGCGGGTTTTCACAAGCGGGCAAAACATTAACACATAAAAATAACTTTTAAGACTAATGCACTGTGCACTGGACAGCAGTTGCTTGGGGTATACCGAAATTGATATACCCTAACAGACTATTCTTGTAAATATTCTATGGGTAGTTGAAATTGCAATGAATCAACTATTGGGAGCACATAAGCGTGGAAGGAAATATACAAAAAGTGTTTTTCATAGTAAGGCTGGCAAGGGATATTATTGGAAATTTCGTAGAGCTAAGTTTTGACTATGGCCTCGCTCTAACACGAATGCAAATTACGGCAAATTTTATTGTAAAACAAGCATAAACCAGAGTATTATTAGCAGATAGTTAAGCTGGTTTTATAGCACTTAAGTCAATAGCATAATTATCCAGCTTTGGATGAAATTATAATTATATAGAATGCTAGTAATAAATCAACCCCACACTAACACGAATGGAATATTTTTTAAATTTTCAGATTTTTTACAAAATACGGAGCATAATTCAGATGCCAATTAAAATTAGTATATTGCATAAATAAATCAAGCGAGTATATAGTATGACCTTGCTCTAACACGAATGGAAACTTCCTAAAAACTCTGGATTTCCTAACAACTGTCGATTAATATTTGCAAGATTATATTGTTGGAATCGAAATATTAGGACCTCGCTCTAACACGAATAAAAATTTATGTAAATTTCTAGACTTGTTAAGAAATGTTAAGCATATTCAGATTTGATGTGATATGATGATATTGTTAGCATTGAACTCTGATTGAACAATATGACCTCGTTCTAGCACGATTATATTTTGAAAATTTCTTAACCAAAATCATAAAAAATCAAAGAAAATAAATATAATTTTTCCAATTTGGTTTCAAATTCCCGATTTCTTGTGAACTAATGCCAAGCTCTACACAGTGTATACCAGATACATTTAGCAGGTGCACAGGAATAGTGCTAGGAGAAGTAATAATTATAATAGTGAGAGTGCAGTAAAGAGCAGAACATGCTTTACAAAATGGAATCTGGGCATGAATCGAGAATGCGTTAAAATGGAATCCCTAACCGAAACTAGACATGGCAGAGGCAGAGATTTCCTGCCAACAATTGCTGCAACAACGCTTGCAACTTGCTTAAGAAGTGGCACATGGAACAGTGCAGACAGTAGAAAAGAGGGAAAGAGGGGGAACTGTGGGGGACTATGGGGTAGGGGGTCTGAGAGTATATAGAACTCGAGAGTTCTAAATTCGCATTGCTTTTGTCTGATTTCAGGTGCGTTGCAAACTATGAAATATTTATTTCAATGCGATGCAAGTTGCATTGTTGTTAACACAATTTTGCCAGCAAGCCCCCCTTCCACCCAAAGAACCCCCCTCCTACTAGCCCCAATGTGCCACGCCTACAACTTAGACATGACTTCAATAAGAACAGTTCTTAAAGTTGAAACTTTAAAATGTTGCTGAAAATGGTGAAAATTACAAAGATTTTCATAATTATAACCAGAGCTCATAGCTGGTGGGGAAGCTGGGAAATGGGGAAAACTGTGTGTGTGTGTGGGGGGGGGGGGTGGTTGGTTGGGGGTGGTTCCTGAGATTGGAAGCCTGGGAAATTCAATAGAGCAGCGCCTGCTGCGCTTCAATGAATGGGAACATTTTGATTGGCTTTGAAGTTTAGTTTTTGGGCAATTGATGGCAGTTTGGGAGCTGAAGGGGGCTTAGGGGGACTTAAGGGGGGTAGAGGAGCTTGATTGCTTGAGTGTTGGGAGTTGTGGGGGGCTTGTGGGGGGTCTGTAGGGTAAGTATTCAAAACGATTCGTTGCGATTTGATTCGATTTGATTCGTTTTTGAGATGCGATTGGTTTGCGGATTTGGCGACGTGGCCAAGTTTTTAATTGGTGCCACGCCCCCTGGCCAACAAAACAGAGGCGCATACGGCGAGCTGGCGTGAGGGGAGAGCGGTGCTTGGGGGCGTTGGGGGCGTGTTTGGTCTACACAACGTTTGTAGCAGCTTGGCAATGGTTGCACATTGATTGAGTTTACTGTAGAGTTTTGAGCTACAAGTTGCAAGCATAAAAAATTTATTAAATTAAAATTAAATTAAAAATTAAATTAAAAATTAAATTAAAAATAAATTAAAAATGAAAAGTGTTTGCTTACAGCTTTCAGCTGGCTCATTTCCTCAGTTTCGCTGGCACTGGGCAGGGTCAGGCTGGTCAGACTGGACATGCGACGCAGTTGCTCTGCAACGTGGTCGGCACAAAGGTGCAAATCGATAGGCGATGAACGATCAACGATTAACGATAAACGATAAATGATAAATTTAAAAATCAAATCAAAGCAAAGCGTGAAAAATAATAAATACCAAAAGAAGCATTTCCAGTGGGCAAATGGCCAAGCGGATCATCCGCCACGTTGCCGCTCTGCAGCTGTTGTTGTTGTTGGTGTTGCTGTGGCAACTGTTGCTGCTCGCTTGGACTGCTGCTGCTGTTGTTGTTGCTGCTGCTGCCGCTGCTGCTGCTGCTGCTCTTATCGGCTGCTGCGCTGGGCGTGGTTGGTGTTGCCGCTGCTGCTGCTGTTGCAGTTGCACCCGCTGTTGCCGTTGTGGTGGCAGCAACACCGCCACTTAGCGCCGCCATTGCAACCGCATTGCGTGCGGTTAAAACCGCACGGATTTTTACAAAGGCCGCGCTCAGATCGAGCCGCTCATCGGACCAATCTATGGCCCGGGCCTCCTGCTCGGCGGCCAGTGTTTGGAATTGCAGCTGCAGCTGCAGCTGTTGTTGTTGCTGCTGCTGTTGCAGCTGGCTAGCGTTGCCACCGCCAGCACTGGCAGCACTGCCGGCGGCAGCAGCATCCCCGCCGCCGCCACCGACACCGCCACCGCCGACACCGCCAGTTGCACCACCCAAACTGGCTGTTAGTTGAAAGTGACTCACCCGCTTGTGATTGTCCGGCAGATTCAGATAGCACTCGTTATCGAAACGGAATTGCGACTGTGCGTTATAGTAGTAGTTGTTGTTGTTGTTATTGTTGTTGGTGGTGCAATGGTGCATTGAGCATTAAGTCAAAAAGAGACAAAGAGAGAGAGAGAGAGAGAGAGAGCACAAGAGCGCCAGAAAGAGATAAAAGAGATAGAGAGAGAGAGAGAAAGAGAGAACATAAAAAAATAGAAAAAGTAAAAATTTATGAAAAAATATACATTTAATCAGCTGTTAATACAATTTTCACAAGTGGGCGCGGGCAGGAAAGTGGGCGGGGCACACAAGGACATAGGACACTGGACACTGGACAAAGGACATTGGACATTGGACACTGGTGGACACATGGTGCTGCTGCAATGCAGTGGTTTGGCGGTGCAGCGGTGTTTGCATAGTATATATAGGTTACTTTACCCACTTTTCTTGGAGTGGTGGAGTGTTTTGGGTGGTTCAAAATGTGGTTGGTGCACACTTACCTTGTAGCCCGGCCCCAGGCGGTGCATGGCGCAGATTTGTTGCGTTGTCAGCGCCTCGCTGAACAAATAAATCGCCGACATTTGGCCACAAAAGACGCGCTCCTCATCCAGTTCGGGCGTGGCGCCAATGTAGCACTTGTCAAAGGGCTACGGAAAGTATAGGAGATTTAGAGGGAGATACATGTGGATAGTACCGAAGGTAGAGTCTCAAATTTGTTGTACTACTCACATCGTTTGTGGAAACAAACCAGGCCATTTCAGTTGAAGACGCCAGTTGTCCATTCACGAGGCACTTGATTTCGCTCTTTGTCCAACGATTGTATATATACACTATGGCAATCATATACCACTGGAGCATAAAGAAAATTGATAGAAGATAAATATGGATTGTATAATACACTATAGAAAGATTTCAGAAGAAATAACTCTGAAACATTTTTAAAAAACAGACTCAACTTCCCTAAATACTCTACATATTTGTCTGCAATAGAACTGTATACAGTATTTTCTCAATATTTTCTATATTTATGCGTCTATTAGCTTTAAACTTTCTATAAGCAAAATATATATTATTATCTATACATCCGCCAAATTTCAAAACAATTCTTCTTTAAAAAGGAAAGTTACGCGAGAATATTTTGCATACTCTATTCCTAACTCTCTGATTTTGAAGGAAAGAAACATAGACCGACCGAACAGACCTGTTGCGCTCTTCTACAGTGCTATAGATTGCTAATGATATTGGTTCGAATCCCCGTTTGAGAGTTCGGAAATCTTTGAGTCTTTAGAGATTATCCTTTCTTATTTGATTTGTCAGTTTTCTTCTATTCGAATTTTTAAAGAAATAATCATAGACTGACTCAACTGACTTGTTATGCTCTTATATATACACCACGCTAGAGATTTATAATATCGCAGGTTCAAAGCCCCCTTCGAAAGCTTGGAAATCTACAATCAAGATAGTCCTTTCTTACTTAATTTTTCAATTTTCTGCATGAGGCACTCCTTAAATGAATTTCAAATGGATCTCAGGGTGGGAACAGGCATACACCTGAGCCTATGTATCAAGTCTTGTGTGTTTTTACATTATAGAACGACGAACAGACAGATCGGAAGGTACTTTTATAGACAGACCATCAGACCGATAGACATAACTGCTCCAATTACCTCTTTAAAGCTCATTGGGAATAGTTTCAGGAATAGCTCCCTTTGCTAGTTATATACATTTTAATCAAAACCCGTATTCATCTAGCCCCTTTTAAAATCTGAAATTCCCAGAATCTAGTCTAAAATCTAGTTTTCCCCAACAAGATTTGCTCCTTCCTTTAAATTTAAATCGAATTTTATTATTATGTTGCGCTTGATGTTTAAATGTGTAACCACTTAGGGGGTCTTTCGTTAGGCTCTACGGCGTGGGTTCTGCCAAATGAATTTCAAATGACCCTCCATATAGCTAGGGTAGGCAATTAAGTTGTGCTATTTGCCATTGAATGTACTGTTAATTAAACTTTGGCACCTGGAATCGTGGCCATAAATTGACTCTGTGGGCCAAGTTGTAGCAAATTGTTTTGGGTTAATGGCTCGTAATTTACAGAGGCTACCAGAGGCAACCAGAGGCAACCAGAGGCAACTCTGGGTCGGTGCTCCGGTTCCGATGGGCAACTTACCTTGCGTGGCTGGAATTCATATTTGACACAATGCTGAAAGCCCTTGCCCTTGACCTTCATCGATGTGAGCACTAGGCAATTGCCCACAAAGTGGGCGGTGTAACCCACGCCCTTCGATGTCTTGAAGCTGGAATGGGAATGGGTTCAAGTGGTGTCAATTAGCACGGTTTTTCGGATTATGTTTCAGTAAGAGTACGCACCAGTAGAGATAGGGTTTCTCGCGCTCGATATTAACCGAGTTAATTGGATCCAGTCGAAACCAGGTGGTGAAGGTAAATCCATTCTCATAGGGCCACTTGGCAAGCGGTGGCAGTACCATGGCCTGCAAAGAGAAATGTGCCACAATTAGTTGCAAGCATGAAATACCAAATATACCAAATATACCAAATATACCAAATATACCAAATATACAAAATATACCAAAAAGCATAATGTAGCTAGTTAAATGGCAATTAGGTTCAGGTCTGCCTTCGAACTTAATAAGCCGCATAATACCTATTTGAGCATGGTCAAAAGCCCCCAAAAGTGGGCCTCAGAGGGGTATGCAACACATGGCCAGAACAAGTAACAAGTCAAAAGGCAACAAACTTGCAACAACTTTCAACTACAACTTCTGTTCGGCAAAAACCACAATGAAAGACCAAACAAAACTAAACTGAACCCAACCCAACCCAACCGAACCCAACCGAACCCAACTAAACTAAACTAAACAGAACATAAATCAAAGTTTCTAGCAAAAATTTTCGAATATTTTTGAATGTGCTTTGAGCGGGTTGACTGTGTCTCAAGAGGAAGATGGAAAGGGGGCATTTGCTACTTGTGGCATAAACTCGAAATGCCAGTGTTGCAGGCCGCAAAACAGAAACTAAAATAGAAACAGAAATGAACTGAAAATTAAAAGGAAATGAGCAAATTTGATTTATCATGAATTTTGTGGCTTTACGGTCCAACGATGAACGATGGAGGATGAAGGATGAAGGATGAACGATGAATGGACAGAGTTTCCACTTCTTTTCTCCCCACTCGGAGGGTAGGTCAAAACTCCTAGTTCAACTGGTCGCCGGCGTCGTCTACGTTTACTTTCAGTTCATAAATTTATTTGCCTCAAAAGGCTCGCAATTTATGCTCTTATAATATTTATTTAAACTGAACCAAACCAAACCGGACTGAACCCACTTGCCACAACCATAACCATAATCCAGCAGCAGTAGGCACAAACGTTTCGTATCCGTATCCGTAGCCATTGCCGTAACCGTAGACCGTAGTCATATCCGTTTAATTATCATTTCGTTTCGGATTTTGTGCCCAGTTGATTGGACGCATTTTAAAGTGCCATTTGAGTTGGCTCAAAAATTTGTGAGTTCAAATTAAGTTGGCTAATTGAGAGATTTTATTGGCCAAAATTCATTTTATTAATGGGTTGTTGGTTAAAGTAGTCGGAATGGGAACTGAAACGGGAGGAGGAGGCCGTATAAATTCACAATGAAGACCTTAAGGAGCAAAAAACAGGCTAATGTGCTGGAAATCTTGAGTGGGAAGACCTTTTGAAGCTCTTAAAACGGTTTGAAAAGAATTGAATGTAATTTTTGAAATTTGGCTTGTCGTTGGAGTGGCAAAACTTGAGTATTTATGAAGATTTTTTGTTGAAAATTTATATACACTATCTTAAAATATTTGTAAACTAATTGCAAGAAGTACAGAGTTTAAAAGGAGTAGCTTAGGTAAGATCTATCTTAAGTTCTTGCGCTCAATAAACGGATAGATATTATAAAATCATCAAAATGTGGGATTATTGAAGATATATAGTGCTGCAAAGGTATGTTTCAAGGGATAAGTTTAGCTCTGATCAGAGCTCAATCGAGGAACCAGCGAAATACTAATTCCAAGGGATGTACAACTTATGATGGGATTCAAGGGATGGGATTTTTTACAGACAAGATTTATTGAAAGTTTCTGGTGAACGAAATACGTAACTCACACGCTTTTAAGGAGAACACAAAAAATTTGAATTTTCGTTATATGATAGCTATATGATATAGAAGCACGATCTTTATGAAATTTAGTGGAGCAACAGATAAATACAAATTTGAAGAGCATGTGAATATTTCCAATATTTTGGAAAACATGGGAAATATGCACAAAACCGACTTGTGGTTATATGACAGCCATATGATCTAGTGGTCCGATCCGGCTGTTACCGATATATGTGCTGACGGATAACAAAAGAAGACAGAGGGACATGGTACAATCGTTTGCTTCTGGTCCTCCTGAGCATTTTGAAAGTAATTTTTAGGGGCCTATGAAGATTTCATCTATACATAACGAACTTTTGCAGAAGGTGAATATACTATTTTCTGCTACTAAATATTATTGTATATTGACCTCTTCTTAGAGTATTATATATGAAAAGCTCTCCACTTCGTTGGGAGATAAAACTGATTTGTAAAAATAACAAACATTTCATGTTTTTATTTAACAATTCCCGAAAGTTTGCTGACAACATGTATATATGTCTGTTATATTCCGTATGCAGGACCAGATGTACATGTTCTACGGTTTGGGTTTGGGGCAGAAAGAGAATATGAACTTATTTGATAGTGAACAAGAAGGAGGCGGGTGGCTGGTGGCTGGTGGCGGGGGGCGTGGTAACTGAGAACAAAACCATGCAATGAATAACTTTGTAATACAGTTTCAGCTGGTGCCAGTGGCAGATTCATTATATTCATTGTCTATTGAAACATACGCCCCGGCTGGGCCACGCCCACTGGAGGCTGACTGATTCGTTCACTGATTCACTTAGTTCATGTGGTGGCATCATTTGACTCGAATTGCAACAAATGTTGGCGAAACTCATTTGTATGCAGATCGTGAACAAAATGCGAACAAACGGACATTGTCTTGAGGCCTCGGAGACAACAATGACGTAGCATGTGGCATGTGGCATGTGGTGTGTGTGGTGTGTGTGGCGAGTATGGTGTGTGTGGTGTGTGGCATGCCACATGATTTAACATTGTGGCACTGCGACTGCCAGTGGAAAAACGTGGTGGAACTGCAACTGAAATGGCAACAAGCGGCAACGACAATTGTGGCAAGTCGCCAGCTGAGGCACTGCAGAAATCTCATTAGAGCCAAGCAAATATACGAGGTGTGTGCAAAAAGTAAGCTGATTTGACCTCGGTGGATCAGTTATACACTGTACAGCCAAACAAGAGGAATGGGTATGGGCCAGGCTCCTAGGGCTCCTAGATAAACTAGGCTCCTAGATAAACTAGGACTTGAAATCCACCCACGTTAACAGAGGATCTTCAGTGAAGGAAGCAGAAACAAAGACAAATAGTGCTTCAGGCTGTGACCCAATGGGGCTGTTATGTTGGTACACTCTTCCTGAACATCTGTACTAAGTTTCAAGTGTTTAGCATTTTCAAAAAGCAAGCTGATTTGACCTCGGTGGATCAGTTATGCACTGTACCGCCAAACAAGAGGAATGGGTATGGGTGGATATGACCACTAGACCCTCCTAGTAAACTAAGTTGTGGCGTAGGATTTGAAAACCGCCCAAGTAAAAAAAGATCTTTAGTGAAGGAAGCAGAAACAAAGGCAAATAGTGCTTCAGGCTGTGGTCCGATGGGGCTTTTATGTTGTTACACTCTTCCTGAACATCTGTACCAAGTTTCAAGTGCATTGCTTTTTTCGTTTGGTTGGGAGAGGCGTACTTTTTGAGCACACCTCGCACAGCTGAAGGCAAGGAGAACAAACAGAAGCAAATGAAAATTGTTTAAAATAAAAACTTGGCCAAGACTAAAACTTGTTGTGCGAGTGTGTGTGTGTGTGTGTGTGTTGGCCTGTTTATTGGGCAGTTTTGTGACAATTGTCGTTGGCCTCGTCTCGTTTTGACTTCCAATTCGCTTTATGGCACTTTTTATGCCCTGCCCGGCACAGGAGGACTCACGACCCCGAGTCCTGCCATGGACCAAACACGGACATTACGAATTCGATTTAAGTGCGTTGCAATAAAATAAAAGCCTTACGCCCAGCTACACGCCCACAACACACACACACCCACACACACACACGCACCCTCTAATACATGCCGGAAGCTCTTGACCATTTATAGGGTAGTTTTGTGCTCGGAACACTTGAGTAAAAGCAAAAGCAAAAGCAAAAGCAAAAAAACTCGGTTATTATTACACGTGACATTAAGCGTATGACTTACCGATCCCTTGCGTCCCGGGAAACTGAAGAAGACATCGGGTCCATTGCGATGTGGCATTTGTCTAAGGACATTCAACAATTTGGCCGAATGACGCGGCCATTTGCCGTTGTTGGCCTTCATTGTGCCAAAGAGCAGCTTGAGCTCCTTAACCGTTATGCTATAACTGGCCAAAACGCCCAACATCTCGATGAGCAGATCTATAAAAAGAAGCAAAAAAAGAGACAGTGTTATAAAAGAGTGAGACAACAGTCCAAGCATTTGGGCTTTCCAAGTGTGTTTAATGTTTATGGAGAATTTGGCTTAGGTTGCCCCACGGCAGTACCCAAAATATCCTGCAAAAATTACACAGAAATTCTAAGAAAATTGCAATTCAGCTATATTTTTTTTTAGGTTTACACTGAGAAAAAATTGGGAAAATCAAATTTCACAGATTTAAGGTGTATTAAGCATATGAAAGCTTGAGGAATTTGACGAGATTGAATGAAAATTTCTTCAAAATTTTGTGAAATACCCAAAAATTGTTCATCTTTCAATAGAACATCATTTTTGTTTTAAGTAAGAAATTGTAAAAATGGGGCAAAAACGCAGCTCAAGAAAAATAATCTTCTAAAATCTCTGATAAGATAAGATTTTAGCTAGAAATTCAAATAAAATAATCAAAAAAAAAAATACTGAATCCAAAAAAATTTAGAAATTTTAGCCAGAAGCTTAAATAAAATCATCAAAAAATACCGATTCCAAAAAAAAGTTTGTATTCAGCTGTAAAAACTTTATATTTTTTTCAATAAAATAATTGAAAATAAAACTTTAAGAAAAGTCAAGGAACAAAATTCATGTTTAAAAAGTCCTTAGAACTGCACGAAAGTCTATAGTCAGCCTACAGAAAATACCTCAATTTTGAGCCAAAAATAAACCACTATGATTAGTGGATTCTTTCCCCCAAAAGAGTACAATAAATTCCGACCGTAAAAACACTTAAACAATCGAATCTCTAGCTTTTGGCTTAAAGCTTTATGGGCACACTTTTTGCTGTCGTCTCGTGTGTTTTTGGCCAAGTCGAACCTGGGCAACCTGTGCGTGCAGCCAAGCGGCAAGGACACTGTTAAAGCATTTGGGGGCTAAAATGCTGGGCGTGGCACCGCCGCTGCCAGCAGCATCACGTCAAGGTTAGCTTGTGAAACGAGCTGGAAATTGCATTCGATCTGTCACGGCGAGAGGAAAACACAAAAAAAAAAAAAAGTGGCAAACTATTTTCAAACACAAAGTGCTGCCAGTTGGCTTAAAATTGCATTGCGGCGTTGCCAGACGTTGTGTGCCATGGCAAGTTAAAGCACAGTTTGACGGTCTGTCTGACGAGTAGACTGTCTCTCTGTCTCTCTGTCTGTCTGTCTGTCTGTCTGTCTGACTGTAGAGGCTGTGCCTGCTGAATCCTTTTGAATTGGGCTTTGGCTTTGGCTTTCGTTTTGGCCTCTGCTCCTGCTCCGGCTCTACTCCGTCTCTGGCTCTGTTCCTGCAGTTGCTATGCTATTCCCAAACTTCATTTGTAATGCACACTAATTGAAATGGGACGCTGGGGCCCGTTTTAATGCCTGGCCTGTTGCCGTTGCCATTACCCAATGGAGAATTTTCGGGGCCAAAATGTCGCAGCTGTTGGCCAAACTTGCGACAGCGCCTCGCCCACACAGTTCAGTTGAGTTCAGTTCGGTTCCGTTCAGTTCCGCCTCCATCAACACGTTTCGGGTTGCGTAAATTAAGAAATTGAGTAACATCAGACCCAGAACCGGCACCACCACTGACACCACCACCGCCACGGGCAGGCGCCTTTGGCAGGCTGTAACCACGCTCTTGGTTGTCAGGTCCCACAGCGCCAATGTCCTGCTCCGGCCCACCAAGTTGACGGTTCGCCTCGAGTATCAGCATTTAATTACACACATCTTTTGGCGGAGTGCGAGCGTTACCGACTTGCCTATTATGGACCGGAGTGGAGTGGTTACCGCCTTGTCTCTAGCGAGTCCTCCCCAGCGCCATGACAATGCCCAGGCGTTAGTTCTTTGCCCTCACGCTCCTCCGCACACTCACCAAGTTGCCTAACCAACTACATAACTCTGCTTCTAACCAGCTAACCAGCTGCCTAACTAACCATTTGTCTCTCTGTCCGTCCGTCTGTCTGTCTGTCCGTCCGTCTGTGTGCCTGCCCGCCTGTCTGTCTCCCGCACTCTCCCTCGGTCTGTCTGTCAAAGTTCAACTGGCAAGTCAGGACACGGCTGGCTCAGGCACGCAACTTGGCAGCTTTTGCAGCTCATAAAAACTCAAAAGTGCAGGAACTTGTCTTGGTGTTTTATTCGACTTAGACGTTGCCAGGATTAGGCATCTCCCATATATTTATAGAACACAACACCGGGTAGCGTCTTTAATCAAGTTTTTATATTAAACTTGTCAAAACCCAACCAACAGTATCTTGAAAAATATTGCAAAAGAAGTATAACCTTTAGATACATTTTTTGGTAATATCCATTAAAAATTTTACAAAAATTTATAAAAATCTTTGAAGCAAATGCACCTTATTCAAAGAGTGGCAAAAATCAAACGATTATGGTAGTAAAAATTCAATATATTCTCCGAAAATTTTATTGAATTTTCCCAAAGTCTTGCTAACTGAATTTTTGATTTAGATTTAGAAGACGAAGAATGACCCGAAACGCGACAAAGATGTGAGGATCAAGATTTGGAGACATCGGAAACTCGTCACGAGTGCAAGAGAAACTTTCCTACCGTTGCGATGAAAAATGGATCCATTGCGATATCCCCAAACGTCGAGCATCGTGTGGACGGGAAAGCTTAACATTCATAGCTCGAAACTTATGCTGTGTACATAATGGGACCAGCGGGGTGAGATGTATTTCGAGCTGTTGGGACCGACGATCGGTGCTTGAACGGAGCATTGCAAGAAAAACAGCCGAAATTTTCGGATAGACATGAGAAACGAATTTTGCATCACGACAACGCTTCTCCACATGTTAGTCGGGTACTTGAAAACACTTATCTGGGCGGGCCAACCCGACCCGCCGTTTTGCTCCTTCTGATAACCATCTTTTCCGATCAATCGCATATAGCTGAACCGACCAGCAGTTCACCTCTTACGAGGAAACAAAAAAGTGGAACAATACATAGATTGGATCTAACTGTCCTTATGAGCTGATATCCAAAAATTGACGCAAAGAAGGAAAAAGTAGTGTCTAGCAATAGGTTAAACTTTGAATAATCGATTTGTAACCATTTTCCGCTCAACAAAGCCTCAAAGTTCAGAAAAGAACCTTTAAAAATACTCCTAATATCAAAATACAATATATCCATCATTTTCATGCTTTCCATTCAAAACTTTTCAAAAGTAGCTGTTTTAGTCTAAATTACCATTACTGTTATTTCTTACTCTTATAGTTTTTGAAAGTCCTGTTCTATCATCGTCTTTAGTAAGTATTGTTTACTTTGGGATGCAATCTTTAGACCATAATTCTAATCAACATGAATACCTTTTATTGAACAAATTTCACTTGTAACTAACTTAAGAGACCAAAGTCAAAATCATAGTTTTCAGAAGTTCTGTTTTGTCTGGGAAGCATAAAATTTAACCCAAGGTATACCAAAATTCGTGGATTTGCCCCTAACCTCAATTTATACACAATTTCTTAGTTTTCTCTGCAAGACTTTGAATTGGGTGGAAAATTAAAGTTCCTCTGAAACATTTAAAGTTTTCCTTTCTTACGTGTTATCTCGTGTTTCGTGTGTCGTGTTTCGTGTGTCGTGTTTCGTGTCTTGTAAGTCGTGTCATGGGAAGTTTCTCGTTTTTAATTCGCAACGCAGTTTACCAACTGCCACCGCAGAGAACTTTTAGCTTATCTAATTTCTTAGCAAGTGTCACGTTTCGACATTTGTCAGGTGACACACGACAAGAGCGCCCACATATGAAATTATGGGGGGCGTTATATGGAACAAGGGATGTCGGAGGAGGAGGAGTTGAGGCCTCAAAAGTCAGCGACTGCAAATTGACAGCAGTTACAGTTCGTTAAATGCCAACAGACAGACGTTATGTTGGCAGAAGTTGGGGCAGCCTGGAGGGTAGTGTGGGTAGTGGAGAGTGGTATATGGGGATTGGGATAAAATTAAGGGTAAGAGTCACAGAGGGCAGAGGGTTGCCAGACCGCAGATGTGTCATTGACTTAATAAAATCAAAATCAAAGCCAAAGGCACGCACATGCTTGTGGCACAGACAGCCAAAGGGGGGGCGTTGATGAGGGGCAGGAGCTGGCGGGGGGCAGACGCTTAATGGCACAGTGGGGCAGGGGAGATAGCAGTTCGCTAATGAAGAGAAAATTTGCTGAGACAGACACAGAGTGACTAAGACAGAGACACATAGACGGAGACAGCTGTATGCCATGTGAAATGTTTGCCCCGATGCGTTTGGTTTAGGCATATATAACTTCATCGAGGCGCCACAAGGCGCGTCCCATGGTCTGGAGCTGGGTCGGGGATCGGGCGGGGGCTGCGTGGACAACAGCTGGATATTGTGCGCGGACCACTGGGCGTATCACGGCCGCTGACAAGCGTGAAATTAATCGAAAAGAAATTTGGCGCTTCATGCAGATTTGCAATTCAATTCGATGGACACATGCCACATGCCACATGCCACATGGCAAGAGTCACGCAACAGTGGCATAAAAATATAAGAAAATCTTAATTTTTGGGGATTTGAATCAAATACGGAAAAGATTTTGTATATGCTTGAAAAGCATGTGGAGTAAGGAACAGCTTCATTCCTGGGCATATTTTGAGGAACTTCCATTGGTTTTGTTGGACCTTGAAGTTGTATTTGGACAATATCTTAAGAGGTTTGTTCCTTGTTCCTGCTTGCATTATTTACAGAACACTGTAATACCCTCGATACATGTGGGATTACCAAGGAAATATATGTGGATGTCCTCTTTTTTAAGGCAAGTATCTTCAGAGATCCATAATTTAAACGACAATGGAGCTTTAGGCTTGAAAATTTATAGAGATAACCTCAATGTTCTTATAAATAAACCATAAGAATTTGCAAATTCCACCTTTCAAATAAACAAATTTACTTCAGAAAGGACCATCTCACGGGACTTTTGCCTGATAATTGCCATGAAATGCTTGTATATAAGATTGTATACTTCACAGATGTCATTATTTCCTTTAAACTATTGGGAACCGGGTTAGCTGGTCCCACACATATTCAAATTAAAGCCATAAACTTCATACTCCAGTGGGAAATATCATGTTTGTTTTTTGCATTGATTAACTCACCTGCCACAACTGTTTCGGAGCGTTGCAGACGCACCAGGACATGCTCGATAAGTCCCACATCTGTGCAAGCCTGTAGATTACGGACGCTCTTCCTGAGAATTGCAATGAAAACACTCCAGATCTCGGCCTGCAATGGAAAAAAAATAAGAGCAACAGCAAAGTTGGGATTAGTTCAGAGTCAAAAGCTCAGGCAAAAATGTAAACAACTTGGAAGCGAAAGGATTTAGTGGAGTATGCGCAACTAACGAATACTCTGGATAAAGTTTGTGAAATAAACCAAGTGACTAGGATTTTTTGGTAACGTTGATAAGTGCCTTTTGGTATATTTTGTCTTCTTTTTATAGTCTTTCTGTTTCTTATAAAAGTAGTTCCACAAACAGATGGATTGATATATTAAAAAGCTCACTCATCGGCAAACCGAAAGATAATAAAAAGATCGGGGGGTCAACAGCTCAACAGATCGACAGTTTGATAATCTGGTACATCGATATACTAAAAGACCCGCTCATTAGCTGATCGATAGATGAAAAAATCGAGCCATTGATTTGCTTACTAAAATAAAGATTGATCGATAGATTGATATACTGACAGGGCGATATATGAAAAGAATGCACAGATCAGAAGATCAACAAATAGTCAAACCGACCGATGCAGCGATATATCAACAAAATAACAGATCGACAGACTGACAGATTCACAGACTGACATATTGATCGCTTGATAGACAAACAGATTCAACAGATCGACAGACAGAACGATAGAGAAATTGACTTCGTATAGTCAGGAAATCTATTGATTTCCGTACCCAAATACATTTGCTTCATGCTCATATACCCATCTTAGTCTTCAACAAAGGGTATAGAGAGGTATATAAAGATAAAAAGAGAAAAAAAGAGGGTACAATGCATAACAAGTAAGCAATTCCCAAAGTGTCTGGATGTGCCTTAAGAGATTGAGACTTGAGCCGAAAGGGGGCCAAAGGGGGGAAGAAAATAAGAATGTGAAAAAGGAATTCAAGGCAAATGTATTACGAAATCAAAGATACGCCTGTTTATTGTTGTTGTTGTAGTTGTAGTTGCCACAGTGTGTCTGCCCAGTTCAATAAGCAAAGTGAAGTGCTGTACAGACACACAGATACCCACACACTCCGACACACACTCACTACACACACAGACTCGCACATACACGCACCGTGGTTCAAAAGGCAATATTTTGTAACGAAAATGAAAAATTTAAAGCCAAAGCAAACACAGAATTGGCAAATTTAGGCTAATTTTAGGCCATTTCTTCTACAGTTGCGCCTAGAAGTATGCAACACTTTTTGTTGCTCGTCTTATTTGAGTGTGTGTGTGTGTTGTGTACTGTCTATGTGTGTGTGTAGGGTTGTATGTGCGGTGTCTAATGTAAACAGTCATTGAAATAAAGTAAAATAATGGAAAATAATGGCAAAATAATCGCAAGCTTAAACCAAAAAGGAGCTGCTCCTGCTCCGGCTCCTGCCCCGACTCCTGCTGGTGCTGGCAAACAGCAATTGCGAGTCCTTTGCACAGTTTTCTGCTGCTTTTCGAAAGGAAAGGAATGGCATCTTAGGTATTATTGCCACAAACGGCAAGTGGCAAGTGGCAGGAGGCAGGAGGGAGGAGCCAAGCGGCAGCTACTTTTGGCAGGCAAGTAAAATGCTTTGGCGGTTTTTATGATTATTGCCCGACACTCAAGCACACACACATATACACACACACACTCGCACTCGGATATAGCTACAGATATAAAGAGATTGCACAAAATGAATATAATTTTCTCATGGTTTTTTCATATTATATCTTTCCGTACTTATCTCAAGTTTTTTGGCTTTTTGTTTTCTCGCAGACAATGAAAATACAAATGTTTTTTCTTTATTTTTTCATCGGTTTTCATTTTTGAGTGGTTTTAATGAAGCAGTAAAATTCGCATTATATATTGTCAGCGTAACTGTAATATTTACAACAGTGTTGTAAAACGATTCATTTTGAAACATAATTGGAATGGAATTGACATTGAAACCATTACAGACGATGATTTTTGCTAACTTTCCTAAATCAAACGCTTCGATTTATATATTGTATTATATTATTTGGCCTTAACAACTCTATCGGGTCAAATCCTAAAGCATTATTTTCCTTTATTTCAGCTTCTTTCATTTCAA
This sequence comes from Phorticella flavipennis, assembly GCA_037040045.1. Classification (NCBI taxonomy): domain Eukaryota; kingdom Metazoa; phylum Arthropoda; class Insecta; order Diptera; family Drosophilidae; genus Phorticella; species Phorticella flavipennis. The sequence goes on along the minus strand of JBANCY010000282.1, from coordinate 14,387 downwards.
ATCTTACGCCACAACCTAGTTTATCTAGGAGGGTCATGCCTATCGCACCTCTTGTTTGGCGGGACAGTGCGTTATCCACTGAACCACCGACTTTTAGCTTTGACCAAAAATATCAGACTGTTTGCTTTAGTTGATTCGCAGAAATCTGTGTCGGCGACAGTTTGCTTTCCATAACACACTTCTTACAGTTTGACAAGCATTTGACAATTATTGTGCCAAGTACGGGGAACACTGCGTGTAACCTTGTTAATATTTACTTGATTGACATGAAATTTGGACTATTTATACCTTAATATAAGCACAGTATAAAAGGCAAATAAAAATCATCATAAATTAATTGTTCTGAGAAAAATCAAGCTGTTCTTAACCACTTAAAGCGCTCGATGTGAACTTGTTTAGGAAAATATGAACCAGTGCCGAGCATTTGTAACTGAAGATTGTTTTAATCAATATTTGCCCAATTTTGGAACTATTTTTTTGTGTTTTTTCTAAAGTGAATTTTATAGATCGTTTAGCAGCTTGTCACAATACTTATCTATACTTGGTTATATATATAACCCGATTTAAACTTTAAGCAGAATTCCAACTCTGAAATCGATATGAATATGGCTCTATTTAGACTTCAAGCTTAAATTAAAGATAATTTGGAGGAAAAAGTTTTCATTTCTTATGATCCAATTCCTTCGGAACACTCTCAATTCCTCAACTTGTCGGGACAGAAAAAATGTTTCATTTCGAACATTTCAATTTAAATTCAACTGATTTGTCTACGAAATCTGTATTTGTTTTTGCCCCGGAATTATCTGTTGCTCAGCTCGTCTTACGCTTCATTTTTTCCCAGTGTCCTTCCTTATCGACGTTGTCCTCATTCCTGTCGTTTCGTTTTTATCTCGAGAATTTCGACTGTTTATCGTTGTTCCTTCTTCTTTTTCCTCTCGTTTTAATGTACTGCACGCATAATTTAATTCGTCGATTCATAAATTGCCAACAAAAATTCACTCACACAGCGCCCCCCCTGGGCCACTGCCCTCCACCCAGAGTCCTCCTGAGTCCCCCCGAAATTCCTCTCAGTCCGCTCAGTCGGTTGAGTCGTGTTCTGAGACGAAGATTTCGCCGCTTTTCAGCTGTCGCGCGACGTGAAGCGGCTTTTGACTGTACAAACGGGCATTTACATAAGAAGCTACTTTATCCATTCAACCATACATATATCTATATATATATATATATATTTGCATATGTATATAAAAGTTAATGCGTATTCATGGGCGTAGGCCGAGGTTTCTCGCCTCACTTGTCTATGGCGTCTGACGGTAATTTGATCAGTCCAAGCACCAATTGTGCTCATAAAGTGCTCACTAGACACACACACACACACACACCCATACAAACACACACACACACACAACATGAATCTGAGCCGCTTTGTGCCCGGCACAAGCAATGCCCCCGGGGACACTTCCAGCACCCAACAAAATGGCGCACACCCTCACATAGTCTCTCAGGCATTTTTTAGTTAAAATTTATACCCTGTAAACGATATATAGCTATAATATTTTTGTAAGAGCTATAATACAAAACTATCGGTAATATTATGATGCCTCGGTGGACCAGTGGGTAACGCACTGTTCCGCCAAACAAAAGGTTATGGGTTCGAGCCCCACTCATGTCAATAGGCATAACCCTCATAGAAAAACTAGAGTGTGTTGTAGGATGTAGAGAGTGATGTATCAGAAATAAAGGAAAATAGTGCTTCAGGCTGTAACCCGATGTTATAGCCACAATTTGATTTTTTATATATAGAACATATATGAAAGAGCTGTAAAATTGTATATATATTGAACACAGTCTCACTTTACACTACCTTTAAGAGCGACAAAATATTGATATTTTTATATGGCCATATCAACTCTATTTAAATATTGATATGCATTTCGAAAATTTCATATTCTAGAGGAAACTATCGATGCTAAAGATAGTTTCCTCTTACTCTAGTTGATGATTTTCTTACAATCAACAAATGAATGTTTAATTTCAAGATCTTAAAAACAGTGTAATTGTTAAGTCCTGGAAAACTTGATGTAAATCTTGAGTCTTATGATTTTTTTTTTCAAATTTCGATATAGAGTTGAGGATCTAAAATATCTGGAACGTGTTTGTTTCTAGCTTCACAATGTTGTCCACAAATCGTCCGTCGTATATCTCTTATTCGATATGCCATTTATTTTCCTACGTTTTCAGTTTCAATCAGAGTTTTTTCGATTTAAAGGGCATCCACTAGTCGCGTATTGGACAAATAAATTGCAATGTATTTTGTGTTCTATCTTCAAATGTTGCTCCGGGCGTAATGTAAAGCTGATTTGACGCCGTTGCGTTTTGTTTTTACAGCATTATTTCTTAATAAGCGCCAAGCGGCGGCCTCAGACTACACCCACAGCAGTTCGACACCCCCTAGAGAACTGCCCTAAGAAAAGTTGGCGGCAAAAGAAAAAGCATAAAATAATACAAGTAAAAAAAGGAAAAAGAAAAAAGCGAAGACAAAAATTAAATAATAAGAGAGCAACTTCAGTCAGATTTTATTACGTAATTGGGTAGCAATTTCTGCATGGTAGAAGCAACAACAACAACAACAACAACAACAACAACATCATCCACTGAGCACAAATTAAATTTGGCCTTCCTTTTTTCCAGCTTATGTCTGCCCCTCTAGCTCCCTCCTGCAGCACTCCAGCCCTCCTGCTTCCCCATCATTCCATTTCGCAGGGTTCTTAAGTATTCTGCATGCTTATGGAGCCCCCTAAGACCCAAGTCTTAGGTTCAGTTCGGCTCCCTGCCGGCGGGGGGCTGCGACTTTCGTGACTCACTGAACCGGCTGTAGGCCTTGTTTTTACTTTAGCCCAAGTTAAATTGAGCATTGTCCGGCCTAAAGTCAAAATTATTAAACAACTTTGGCTTTTGTATCCTGACCAAAGCTAATCTAAACAGCCTATAAAAAAGTAATTGTCATGGGGGAACTGTGGAATGAAACACTGTTTTTGAAGTCTTAGAAGTGGCACAGTTTGACGGTTGTGTCATAGCGGAACACTGGAATGGCAAATTGATGTGCCAATTTCCATCGTTCCGTCATTCAAGCGCCTCAAAACTTATTTCAGTTTTGAACATTTCATCAAAAGTTAAAATTTCATTGATAATTGCGCCACGTTGATTCCATAGAAACTTTAACAAAAGATAAGGCAAAAGCCTTAATGTTCCAATTCTACTTAGTCCATAAGGAAGTTGAAAAAAAAAAAACCATAAAACAAAATTAATGTATCCCATATTCCAAAATTTCAATGAAATCAGGGTATACCATTTGCCAGCACAACATATATGTTCCAATTCCACCTGTTTCAGAGACTAAAAAGTGCAATAGAAACACTGATGCTCCTATCAGCTTTTCCATAACTTGGCTATACATTTTTCTGAATTTCAATGTTCCTTTATATATATTTCATTCCGTCTGTTCCTCAAGGGTTGCGGGACGATTCTAACTATTCCAACGGCTCCTTAAGAAGACGATCTTTTAGATCTTGTAAAAGAAGCCCTAAGGTACTGGAATTTGAAAAAATCCTATCACCGGAAGAAACTATATGGTTGCGAAGGATTTGAAATCCACCCGTATATAAAATCTTCAGTGAAAGAAGCGGAACGAAGGCGTCAGTCTGTGACCCGATTGGGTTGTTAATGCCATATAATACGAATGTTATATTACCTCATTTTTTATCTTAAACGTTTAAAAAACTCTCTCAAAATATCAATATTGCCTTACAGAAAATGTGATAGTGAAACGAATTTGTAATAATTCCGTTTTTTACACGAGCATTAAAAAATTTTGTTGTGCATATTCCAAAAATACCGATGGCTTCTTCCTAGACTTCCGCTCGAAAACTTCAGTTCAGTTCTTACAGATATTAGAGATACAACAAAACTAGTGTTTCATTGCCACATGTTTCATCTGCAATGTTATAAATTCTTTTCAAAAATTCCAATATTAGATTATAGCAAAAGTGTAAGCAGAAAAAGAAACCAATTTCATTAGTTCCTTCAAATAGTCCATAGAAAATTACAGACAAAAACTAATATACCCCTTCCACAGGTTTCTACACAAGCTCTAAAAACACCTTCGATAACTTGCGTCTTGCAGTTGTGCCGCAAAATTGTCGCCATTTTGCAAAAGTGCAACGGAAGTATCGCCATTGCCCATTCCAGCCGTTCCGCTGGCAGCACTGGCAGCACTTGCACCCGTCTCGGATTTCATGATTCTGCAATCGCGCGACACAAATTGCAAAATTTCTTTTCTCATTTTACGCCTTACGCATTTGGCGCTGTTTTCCCATTTCCCTGCTTTATTTTTTGCTGCATTTACCATGATTTCTTTTCGTTTGGTTTTTCTTGTTTTGCACTTATTTTCCACTTTATCAGCGATTTGTTTTTACCCCAATTCGCCCAGTAGATGGCTCCGGCTCGAGCTCCATCCACATTTCGGTGCAGTCAAATCGTTTCGTTTCAATAGAATTTCAATAAATTTATCAACGTGCCGCCCGCTGAGCAGTCTCTGCGAGTCTCCGACTGCTCCGTCTCCGTCTGCTCCGTCCGTGCAATACTTTATACGGCGTATACTTTATCAGGCAAATGGGCGCCAACAACTACAACATGCCGTAGCTGCTCCGCCCCTCGCCCTTATACAATTTCAACACCCGCTCAACTCCCGGGTGGAATTGGGAGGACCTCTATCTTTATGTCATCTTTCTAGTGCCTGGCAAACCTTCGTCTACGTCTTCGTCGTGTCATGTCCGTTTTTTTCCCCTTTCTTCTTCTTCTTACTGCTGCGTCCTTCGGAGTCTTCTGTAGTCGTGCTTCCTCATCTACATCTGCTGCTCCTTGTCATCATCCTTTGGGCGTGCCGTGCAATGCGCTTATGTGCAGCATCCTTCCTGCCTCCCTCCGCTCTGCGCCATTTCACTGCCTCGCTGTCTGTCCGTACGCCTGTCTGTCTGTTGCTGCCTCTAACTTCTGCCATCTTCTCGCTGTGCTGCCAACTGATTTCTTTTGGCCCAGCAAATCTGCTGCAGCTCTAACGGAAATTTATTATTGACAACAGCTGCCGCTGCAATGCAAACAAGCAGCAGGCGGCAGGCGGCAGGCGGCAGGATGCGCTCCTGCACACAAACACACATAGACACACACACACGCCGCACACACACATGGATAATAAAAAGTGGCAGCAACAGCAGCCGTTTGCGGGGTTAAGTAGCGTGGCCTCTGTCTCTGCAGCTGGCACTACCAATCTGCCACGCCCCCCCCAAGCTCCTTCCCACCACGCCCCTTATCATCTCTCATCGCCCATCCGGCCCAAAAGGCGCCAACAACTGCTCCGGCTGAATGTCATTGGCGTTGCTGATGTGCATAACATTGACACAAAGTGCATTGGCAACACCCACACACACACACCCCACACACGCACACACCCCACACACCCCCACAACCCCACACACACTACCCAGCCTCCTATCCCCACACACCCCCGCAGCCACAACTGACTAAAAAGCACATTTACTTCGCCTGCCGCTGCTTTGCCCCATCTCAACACTTGACAGGCGACAAATTTGTCAATTTGCTTGACAACAACAATTAACTTGCAGCAAATAACAAATTGCAGCAATTGTTATAAATAAATTTGCAGCAAACAGAATTTTGCATAATCAAATAAAAATTGCAAATTTGCATTTGTTGGAAAACAAGGAGAAAAACATGCGGGTTTTTGGAATGAAAATCATCAAAAGTTCTCTTTAAAAGCTTGAAAATTTTCTAAACAAGAATTAACAGATTTTGACCCATTTATATTTTATATTTCTCAGGATCTGCGACTTCCCTGAAGTGTAAAGAAAACATTGTTTCTGTGTGCTTCAAAAATGGCCAATTTTGTTCCGAAAAACATGGAAGCTTAGGGAGACGAAGGCGTCAAAGGTGGTTTACACCGTTTAAAAGTGGCAAATTTGATTTAGAAGACGAGAACTATGAACGATCGGGAAAGCCATCGAAAATTGAGGATGAAAAATTGGAGATATTACGCAATGAAAACTCATCACGAACGCAAGAGAAACTTGGAGAATCGCTTGAAGTCACTCAACCACAATTCATATCGCTTAAAAGCAATGAAAATGATTCGGAAGTTAGGCAATTGGTGCCGTATAAACTGAAGCCAACTTCAATGGCAATAAAGAAAATGTGTTTTGCCTAGAATTGTGAATACAATCACACATCACAAATCACAAATCTCAGGCTACGTGTGGTGGGACCAGTTGGGTGAGCAGTGTTCCCCGTACGGGGGAACTTGGTATGATGTTCTCTGAACTATTCTGATTTATTTACTTTAAGTCTCAAATTTCCTTTGGAATAAAGAATTTTTATTTTCAGTATTTTTTCCAGGCCCATCGGAAGAAATATGAAATTTTCAGGGAGACATGAAAAATGCCCTCACTCTTCTGCGTTTTGAGCATAATCTACAAGAGCGTATATAGCTACAAAATAGGGGAATTGCTAAATTTATTTATTTTTTCGATTTTATACCAAAGTTTATACCAACCAGTATGGTACTGAGGGGCCTCAATGGACCAGTGGATAGCGCACTGTACCGCCAAACAAGAGGTGCGAGTTCGAGTCCCTCTCATGTCGATAAGCATGACCCTCCTAGAAAAATCAGGTTGTGCCGTAGGATTTGAAATCTACCCACGTAAAAAAAGTTCTTTCTTTGAAGGAAGCACAAATAAAAGAATATAATGCTTCAGGCTTGGACCCGATGTGGTCGTTATGGCCGTATTATGGTCTGGTATCAAAATTTATTCCTCTGTATACACACTTGATATCATCAATATATAAGATTTCCATTCATATGATATCAGGCAACAACTGTCTTACTTTTATAGATCATTTAAGACAAATTTGTCGCCTGTTCTGCAATATAAAGCAAAACTGTTTGTTGTTTGCCATTGTTGTTGTTGTTTCACTCATTAATGTTGTTGCTGTTGCAACTGCAACTGCAACGGCTGCCCCTTCTGCCCCTGCTGTTCCTGCTGCTGCTGTTGCCCCTGACAACCCCTGGGTTGGGCTAAGAATCTGCAGTTCTTATGGCTGTCAGTCAATCGCTCAAGAGCCAAGACGAGTGACAAAGGGCAATCACTTCTGACCGTTGCTGCTGACCTTTTTCGACAAGGCGCTGGGCGTCTGGGGGGTCAGTGGGCGTGGCAGCTGCAGATGCTGTTGCCGTTGCCGTTGCTGCCACACAACCTCAGGCTCGACCTCAGCTTCAGCTCCAGCTCCAGCTTCGGTCGGGAGCCCGGCAACCACTTGACATTATAAAGTTAATTACATTTTGCACTGTCAAAAGCATTTCATTCCGTTTCAATTTCTTTATTTTCCGCTTAAATTCTAATTTATTTCATTAATTTCATACGCAGCGTCCGGTTTGTCGGCATTTCGAGTGATAAATAACAGCAAAAACAGTTCGGCCATTGTTTGTATACCCTGTAGTGGTTGGAAAAGGGTAGAATAGGCTTGTAATAGAAATTAAGGGAACAGACAAAAGAGATACTAATCTATTCTTGATCAGTCGAGCTGTTTAAGCCATTTCCTTCTGTCCCTTTGTGCGTCTGCCTGTCTGTTCGCATATCTTCCTGTCTCTCTGTTTTGAACGCTTCTATCTCAGAGACTGTAAGAGTTAAGGTTGTCAAATTTGGTATGTAGATGCATCTGCATCAAACGCAAATCATGTCTATATTCGTTTTTGATGGTCTCTTCATTCTCTTCAGTAATTCCAATAAGACCTATTATAAACATATTATACAACTTCATATATGGCTTTGAAATTCTAATGAATCTTGAAATCTTGAATCTTAATACAGTTGAACTTCCCTATAATGAATCTTGACGTGACCAGAAAATCACTTCATTGTATAGAAACTTCATTATACCGAAATCATAGTTATATACAATGAAATTTGAACGAAAAAGTTGTGTGTTTGAAATGAATTCATAATAGGGAGAACTTCATTTTATAGTTGATCACTACAGAAAAGCTCGACTGTAATTTAATTGTTAAAATATACTTTATGGAAATCCCAAAATCTCTCAAATGTTTTTCTTTGAAAAGATACTCATGCGCTAAAGGGTTAGGCGCTATTCCAAGTGTAGAATTACTAAATTTGTCACAGAGTTTCAGAAATACATAAGCTAGCATATGACATTTAAAGAATTTTAATTCTGTCCCAATTTCTCACTAAAAGAAAAACATCCATTACTAGGTTGTAATCTTAAAAATTCACCTTGGCATTGAGTGTATATAAAAATACATAAAGTTACAAACCATGTCTGAAAATTTTATAACTTTCCGACATAAGCTTTCTGAGTTATTCAGGTATTATTTCTTATAATCTGTCTGCAGGGCATGTTGTAGTCGAGTTCTCTTGCCTTCTAGCAGTTTGTCGAGCAAAAAGTTAAAGTTTAATTATTTGTTGCTCGGGGTTTCCCTCTTATTTTCTCGTTCTGTTTCACACTTTTTGGGTTCTCTTTTGTTCTTTTTTTTGGTTCTCAGTCAAAAAGTTTTGACACCGCATGCAAATAGAAACATTGATATTTATATTTATATTTATAAGCCACAGAAACAAAGAAACCCCCCATAGAAAAGAGAAAAAAGAAAGAACTTTCTCATTTAGTTCAATTTGCAAGTTCACAAATTTATTGGGCTGTCATTTGCAGCGAGTTTTGCGGGGAATTTCAGGGAAATACTTGGGGTTACGGGACTCGAGGCACGTTTCTCTAGGCGCAGTCGCTTGTGAAGGTGTCAGAAATCGTGAGCGCGTTTTGCACGCGTTTTAAATCGCTCGGGTGGGAGCTGGTGGGAGCTTTCAACCGACCGAATCAGCATCCGCATCCGCATCAAACCTTTTGATGCCAAACTCATGCCTTAAATTGAATTATAAAAAGGTGTCACAAAAGTCAACAGCTGAGTGCTTCCCAAAAAGGTCGCCAAAGTGCTAACTGGGTGTGGGGCGGATGGGGGCGGGGCGGTGACAGGGCGACGCGTTGGCGCCATTCAAAAAGGGTTGTGTCCCAGCCCCATGTTCATTCACAGGGTGCACACGAAAGCAGAAACACCAAAAGTCTATGCATATATTTAGATTAATGCGATTTTAAACTGACTGAGCATTGATTTTGAATTTGGGCCCGGAAAAAAAGTAACCCCTGACAAAACAAGTGAGACGGGATTAGCTAGGACTTGTAGAAGGGTCTATGCTCTGTGGGAAATTCGAGGCGGCATGGAAATGAGTGCAAAACGTATATCACAGGGGACTTAAACCTGCGAACTAACAAATCCTGAGCACAAGACTTGAGACTTTCGTTCGGGGAACATATGAAAGTTTTGAATGTTGCTCAATTGCTGTATACATCATCCTATTACTTGGAAATTGTATGGAATGCTATATAATAAAGCTATTTAAGTGTCTTCAAAATTTCAAAAACATATCTGGCAAGGAGACCCCACGGTGTTGGGGTCACCGATTTGGCTGAAATTTGAATATATTATAGCTCTAGGCCTATTTAGTGGGTATGCAAAATATTATGACGCAATGGCCAAGGATTCGACCTTAAAACGTGCTTAAATATTTGGACTAGGCGTTAAATAGTCACCAAGTTGAGCGAATTTCATCTATTGAGTAAGAAAACTTATATGCATAGATGTTCAATGGCAGCTAAATGGTATGGTGATCAGATAGTGACAGTTTCAGCAGCTTGATTACCATATAAGACTTTGTACCAAGTCTAAAAAACTTTGGAAATATTTAGAAGCACAGACAGGACAAACAAACAGAGAGACAAACAGACGATCAGACAAATAGACCGAAAGTGGAAGGATTTGAGTCTGGAAGGTCAACGATGCTTTGTTTGGGAATTAAATGTATGGAATATTTTCTTTAAGTAAAGTATAACAAATAGAGCAAAAGCCTTACAGAGATAAAAACTTGTCCTTCAAAAATTCCCCGCCTCATAATTTGCCTATTCCTAATGTCCTATTCCGCCCTCTTCCAAAAGTCTTTTAAGTGTTTTCAGCGCAAACATATTATATTATTTATTTAAGAAAATCGCAATAAATATTTTAGACAATATTCTCCCGCAGTCTATTAACATGCATGACATCTTCCCGGAGGGGTTACAAAAAGGCTTGTCGGAAATTGTTTTTCAAGATGTTTAGGAATTTATTATGTTAGTATTTCTCTTCGGTTTCTACTTCTTCTATTTTCCTTTGCTCAAGTAGCTTAATATAATGGGCTTTGCTTTATATATTGACATAGGATACACCCAAAAGATATACCCATTGGCACACACACACACTCAGACACAGACACACCCACTTAGTCGGGGGAAGAACATGTGATAAGCAATGCGATTTGCGCGCGATTTTCAATGTGTGCGCGTTTTAAATTAATTTATATGCAAATATTTGACAAAAGCAAATCCGTTCTAAGCCCAAATATGCCACGCCCATGCACTTGACTGTCCTTTTTTTTATCTATGGGGTATATCGTGCTGTGCAGTGGCACGCCTGAGGGGGGTTTGCTAATTTCCCACAGATGTCTGCCCCGTCGACTGGCTAAGCCACTGGCCCGGGCACTCGCCCCATGTGTTTGCCAAAAGATTTCGCTTTTCCATTTTCAGTTTTCAGTTTAAAGATTTCGGATTTCGGATTGAAGCCAATGGCAAATCGCATTAAATATTTTTTGCCTGCGGGCGAAACAATGAAAACTTTTTTGGCCACTTGATAGGGGCTGCTCTGGGCTTGGGGTCGGGAGGCTGGGGCTGGGGTTCCAGGGTATATGTTGGTCATGTCAAACATGAAATTCAATTGTATTTGTGGAATTTGAGCCAGTAAAATGTAAGCCATATGCGTCTGCTGAGTGTTTGGGGGGGGGGGGGGGGGGGGGTCCAACGGGGGACCTTTGCTTTGAATTTTTTCAAAA
>JBANCY010000281.1:0-44764 GCA_037040045.1 Phorticella flavipennis | reverse complement strand
ATTTTTAAAAAAATAAGTATTCAATGAAAAAAGCAAAAAGCCTCGCCAGAGGAAGATGCTTCAGGTTGTGACCCGATTGGGTTGTTATAGCCACATAAAAAAAAAAAAAAAAAACTATTCTTCATAATATTTATATGGAGCTCTGTGCCAAATGATTTTTTTTCAACATAATTGAGCTTGATAATATGTTTTGATTGAATTACTGAATTGAATTACATGTTTTAATAGAATTACAGATCAGAATGACGAATAGAAGGTAAACTTTATCTGCGTGTGGTATAGAGGTTTCTATGCACAAAATTTTGATCCTCTAGATATTATATAAAAAAAATTAAAAACAGACACATCGACTTTTGATCAGGATCTATATACTTTTTTCTACCTATTTAAAGTAAGAGTTATTATTATTATAATCATATGGCCATACCAACCCTATCAGGTCAAAGCCTCAAGCATTAGTTTTCTTAATTTTTGCTCCCTTCACTAAAGAACTTCTTTTACGTGGGTTGATTTCAAATCGTTTTTCTAGGAGGAGTAAGAGTTGATATATCACAAATATTTAAGGATATAAATACCATAAGATCAATTCAACTATATTTTTCTAAATATTATAAAATAGCTATATTTTTTCCGACAGTTGCTCAAGGACGTATTCAGTCTAAGCCTAAAGACAAAAAAAAAATTAAATAAATGTGTATAATTTTCCATTTCCTTCTTTTCTCCTATTTCTCTTTATCTCATCATTGTCTTCTTTCTCTATTTTTGCCTCCCTTTCTCTCTTTCTTTTTATTGACAAATTGCTTATTTTATACACGGTATTTGCTAAATTGGACTCAACTACTTTCGTTCAAAACATTCTCAAACATTGCCTAGAAATTGGTGATTGGTGATAACAATTGGAAATTATTTCAGCACTGGCTGCCCACCTTATAGCGGGGCACCATGAGCTGATTCTCTCGCAATTGTAGCTGCTGTTGTTGTTGTTGTTGTACAATTTCATACATATTTGTCTGATAGCATTGAGGCGGGTGGGGGACACCGATTGACGATCGTGTTAGATACTCTTGATTGATACGTGTGTGTGTGTGCCTGTGTGCCTGTGTGTGTTTGTGTGTCGACAACGACACGCCTGAGGGGAGACCCGTCACATTCCCAACATTAGCAAATATTTACCGAATGCAACTACGACCCAGTAATTTCTATATAAATACATTGGGTACTATATATGATTATCGTCGTCTACCGACCAGACAGTTTGACACATCAAGCGGGCTGATTGACTGACCCAAAAGACCCAAAATGTTAGGAATTTTAGAAACTCATTAAGACTTTTCAGGGTTAAGAGCGTAGTGCGGGATTATATAGAATTATAGAGACTTCTAACCACTATATGAGGACTTTTTATATGGCATATTGGCTAGATGGAATACTTTTTAACTTCGGTTGGGATTGAAGGCTGAACCAAGAAGGGTCCCAATATGGGCCATAACATCTTTAGTGGTCTTAATCGGTTTGGTTGTTCCAGACTCTAGGTTCCGATAACAGGACGTTTTCGGATACCTCTCTCTGTGCTTTATAAAGTTCGGCCTGTAATTACTGGATACAGCAATACTTCGCATATGCGACTACCATATAATGCCCACTGAGAATGCCAATTATCCTTGCAGGGAAGAGATAGGATATACCAGATGGGTATATATTCCTTTTGCAGCTTGTCAAGCATTTCCATCTATTTTCCAATTGATTTGAAAAATACAACATTGATATAAATTGTCATTTTCAATATTATCCAATATCCAGCCCTAAAAGCAACCTTGCAGAACGTAGCCCTGGCCTTTATCTGTCATCTGACCTTACCTAGCACTTTTATTCCTTTCATTCGGTCAGAACAAATCTAACCTCCAATCGGAGTATATCAAAATTTTTCACTCGAACAAATTAAAGTAAAGAAGAAAATTATTTTAATATGGTTTGGAGCGTTTTAATATCGTATTTTGCCTGGATTTGGTCGATTATTACTGATCCCTTCGATGTGGGTTGGCTTGCTGGCTTGTTAGGAACTCCGCCGCGGAAAAGCATTGAGTCCGATGCCCCAACTGGACTGGCACCGGACTATGCAATAGGTGTACCAGAAGTGACACCAGCCATTGCACCCAAAGCGGAGCCGAGACTCAAAACACCACTCTCCGTCCTGTTGCAGCAATTGACTAATCGTTTCTATGGGAATAATAGACGCAACTATCCAATTGCCGTGGTGGAATCCAAACAGGGAACCTGTTCTTTCAATGCTAGACCAGACATCTGCTCCTTAGACACGGGAGGCATCAAGGATATCATTGAGGATCTAAAGTCTCGGATTGCACTGCACTGGAAGAAGTGCCTGCTGCCGATTTTGATGTTGATCCTGACAGCTGCCATACTGGAGGCTTACGAACGCTTTAGCCGACGGCGCGAAAAAAAGCGCAGTGAACTCAAGGACCAAAGGGTAAGAGTATTAAAAAATTTATATATTTTTTTAAAAATTATAATGTTATTTTGATATCTTAGTTCAAAGATCAGGAGTTTTTGCAGACACAATTTTATGATATAACCGAAGAAGCCTCCGATAATGAGGTTGGTGATGTGTATTTAACGAGCAGTGAGGATAATGCCGAAATATCGGACAATGGAGCAAAGCGTAGGGACTCTGCCGAGCAGCTACAACCAGATGATACTAAGTTCTTGGCTTCAGCTAAATTTTTGACACCCAACGATGAGCAAAGCGTCAAAGATTTGCAATTATCCAAGTGCGTTAAAAATCCGCTAATGGAAACAGAAGCAACCGAACCAACCAAGTCGACCTATAAGCCTAGCTCCGAGTGCAAAGTGCCTAAAGAACTCCAAGAGGCGCTGGCGACCCCAGATTTAAAAGAGGACCAAATCCGGGCAGAAAAGCCACTGACGATAGTTGAGGAAGAGGCTCCCGAGGCCCCAGAGTTAGAAGAACCTAATACATCACAATTTAATGAACCACTGTCTATTTCAATTCAGTCGAATCACTCAGTAATAGCAAATGCAGATGAGACTATTATTGAAATAGAAAGTGATTCATTCTTCGGAAACGAATCACTTTCGGAAATTCAGGAATTGGACTTATGTAACTCTGCTATACTCTTGGCCGACTTAACCGATTCTAATCAATCGATTGAATTAACCGATCCCATTCAATCTGTCAATTTAACTGATTCTGTGGAATTATTTGAATTAAATGAATGGAAAAGCAATATTAGAAAGGAACCGGATTCACTAACTGCGGAGACTGCACAAGTTTCTAGCAAATTTGAGGATGACTCGCATGGACCATATTGCTGGGAAACTGTAACTATTAGCTCGGAGAGCGAAATATCAAAGTCTTTTGAGTCCCCAGTGTCCGAAATGGTTTTAAAGTCTCTAACCGAGAAAGTTACCCAAGTTTCTACCGAACTTTGCCCTAATCAGACCACTGAAGGATCTGTTATTAGCATACAAGCCGAACTATTTGCAGAAAGTGAACATTCGGTAAAAAGTTTGGAATCGGATGAAGTGTCTAGTAATGTAAACGCAGACTGTGAATTATCAAAGAGATTTGAACTATTAGCCATATCTAAACCGCATTTACCTAGCTACCTAGAAGCTAAACAATCTACTGAAGATTTGTCAATTGAGAATTCCGCTATTGAAACAATAGAAAGTGGACCTATTGTAATTGTAGATTCTACAGAAAGCCTAGAATTATCTATGCAGACTGTAGAAAGTGATTTGGCTTCGCTGCTTGAAGAAGTAGAAGAAGCAGAAGTTGAGCAAACAATCGATGAATTAACATCCGAGACATCCGATGACGAACCAGAAGGCATTCGATTTCAAAGGTTAATGAAAGCCATACATGATGTTCAAAAGCGAACAGGTTCTCAAGATGTTTATATGAAACTAGTGGAGGCAATTTTTAAAATTCAGGAAACTGTATCCAATTTGAAAGAAGACAATTCCGCCGAAGAATTTAACGGAGCAGCAGCCGCAGAAGAATCCAAGGCTCAGGAAAGTGCTGCCGATATAACTGTCGAAGAGTGTTTAATAAAAAAGCTGGAGTCACTAAGCTTGAGTAGCTTTGAGGCAGGAGACGAATCCCCGAAACGTGTCAAGGCCGAAATACTTTGGAAAAACAGTCCAGATAAATTTCTACCCTCGGAAGACACGGAAACTTCTTTGGCAAATCTTGAAATCGACATCAGTCTATTGTGTAAGCTATATATGCAATAATTTTGAAAAAACATTTTAGGAATTTCTCATCTATTTTGTATTTAAGCCCAATCTCTGCAAAAATGGTCTTTAAAGCGTGAGAAGAAATCGAGGAGCTCAACGCCAATTTCTAAAAAAAGACGAAAAATCAGTCTTTCACCAATCGGAGCAGCTGCATCACCAATATCACCAGCAGCAGCTGGTCCAGATCCTAAGGTATTTATCATATATCCAAAGAGGAAAAAACAAAATTCCAATTTTCCTTATCGCAGTCGGAGCGAAACTCACTTTTGGGTCACCAAGTGCAACCAGATGGAACCGTGCAAATACTTCTATACCTGCCCGGTGGTCAGCCGCAATTGCTCGACTTTAAAGTCTTCCCTGGAGCTTAGGAGCGTCACCTGAATTTTGATTGATTTACACACAAATTGTGTTATTTATAGACTTGGAATTGTTATCGATAAGACCACAAAAAACTGGGGCATAAAACAGCTGCGAGCACATTATGGTACCAACGTGGACTCACAGCATTTGATGATGATTCCAATTTCATTAATTACAACTTAAGTGGAGCTTGATATATACTATGTCCATGATATATGTCTGTCTGCATACCTGTTAATCAAGTCTGTTCCTAAAAATAAAACTCCACAAGTTCTCAAACTGTTAATTGTATATATATTTAATTTATTTATATATGTTCCGGATAAACATATGTTCTAGCTCTATTTCATAAATTATTCTAAGCTTTTGTTTCTTCCAGTGTTATAGCTATTCTTCTGAAGTTTTCTACTACTGTGTGACTATAGCTGCAGGCCACACATTTACCAGAATCTATCAGATCACATTAATGTAACATAAACGACTGTTAGAGATTGAATTGAATATTTATTGAATATATATTCATGTTTTTCTCTACCAAATTGAAGAGTCGAACTACTATATTATATGATTCCATATAGCCAAGTGTCGGGTTTTTAAGTTTAATCAGGTCAGAATATTGGGACGAAGCCAATACAAAACATTTAACCATTCAACCTTGTAGAAGCCCTAAACTTTTTTGGATTCACTTCGATCCTCATTCAAATTTTATTCATTTCATGACAAACAATTTTTTGAGTTTTTTTGGATTTTGTAGTAAGGGTCTCCCCTGTGTTTTGAAAAAATTTTGAAAAATAAAAACTCAAAATTTCAGTTATTTTCCATTTCTGGCATCAAAACTAGCATAGAAAACTACTTTAAAACTTCTCCAGATGAGTTTCATTTTTCACCCAAAAATCGGCCTGAAATTGAGAAAAATTTTAACAAGTAAAGTACAAATTTTCATATGGGGTCGAATTTCAAATGCTCATAACTTGGTCAAAACTGTACCGATTTAGACTTGTTATATCATTTCGTTCATGGTTTTTGATTCCAAATCGTTCCTAACTCAAATTTTATTGATTTTGGGAAAACATTTTTTTGACACATTTTTGATTTTCAGGTAAGGGTCCCCCCTGTGTTTTGGAAAAATTTTGAAAAATAAAAACTCAAAATTTCAGTTATTTTCCATTTCTGGCATCAAAATAAGCATAGAAAACTACTTTAAAACTTCTCCAGATGAGTTTCATTTTTCACCCAAAAATCGACCTGAAATCGAGTAAAATTTTATCAAGTAAAAATTTTCATATAGGGTCAAATTTCAAATCCTCATAACTTGGTCAAAACTGTACCGATTTAGACTTGTTATGTCATTTCGTCCATGGTTTTTGATTCCAAATCGTTCCTAATTATATGAAAATGATATGTTTAGAATATATTCTGAAAGTTTCAAGACAATTCGTATAGAAGTGTAGGATAGAAAATATATGGATGTTATTCCTACTTCAATCTTTGGCCCTGTTCTTCTCGAAACATCGTTTTCAAAGTCGGTGATCATGATTTGTGGGAAACTGGGCAAGCGATCTTATACAAATTTCTCATAGTCCTTCTGGATAGGATGACCATGTGGTTAACTGAAGGATTTTTTTGGAACTAGTTTTTCAAACGCAGTTGGTGATAGAAATCAGACCTAAAATCATGCTCTTATTTGTAACTTTGCCAAAAATTCATATTTTTTTTAATCCTTCCATTCGGAGAATCCTTAGTCAGTTAGGCTGACCATTGCAAGGAGTATTGTTTCGGGGGCGAACCGGAAAATAGTTGCTTGAATTTGAAAAAGATTACAATGTCCCAAAAAAATGTTCCCGTGTTGCTTTATGCCTGTCACATGCGTTCCCTTAAAAACAATATAGCCTACCAAGGCTGGCCTTGATACCAGGGTATTAAAACTGATAGAACTGAGGCGTGTATATCATGCTATATTTATCTAAAAAGTTACAGAACTCTCGACACATGTGTGTTTAGATAAAAAAAGAAAACACGAATATAGTATGAGTTTTCAATTGGGCACTCGAGAGCTCGAGGGCTTTGTGTTCGTTCTGGAGGTGCGCTGAGGTTCTCCAAGTGCAGTTTTTGGTCAGTTTCGAGGCATAAATATAAAAATGATATCTATATGTTTCTATATATATTTGTATGTGTGTGTCGCCTGCATAAAAACAAACATTTCACACACTTGAATTGAGCTAATGAGCGCTACAGGCCGAGGGGTTGAGCAAGAGCCAGCGGGGCAGGGCGGGGTGGTGTCGGTCAATTTTCAATTTGTTGCCAAAGAGTTTTTCCTCTGACTCAGTAGATTACAACAACAACAACAACAACAACACACATAGACAGACTGATAAAAGAACTACATATAATACACTCACTGACACACTCACTCTCACTCTCACTCTGCATTGATATGTCTACCCCTTGGCACACACATGACCATTATCCATTCTTTGGTTCTTTATTCTCCATTCTCCGTTCTCAATTCTTCGTTCTTCGTTCTTCATGCTCTATTCTCAATGAACCCGGAGGCCGTTGCCCGCACAACCCGCACCCAACTGGATCGATTGCTCGGCGATTGTTGCCACTGTTTGATTTGCTTAATTAATTAAGACTTTCATTTGAATGACGCAGCTGACGCTGCGCAGATGCCAAGAGTCGTCGTCGACGTTGATGACCCCAGA
This sequence comes from Phorticella flavipennis, assembly GCA_037040045.1. Taxonomy (NCBI): domain Eukaryota; kingdom Metazoa; phylum Arthropoda; class Insecta; order Diptera; family Drosophilidae; genus Phorticella; species Phorticella flavipennis. The sequence continues at coordinate 37,421 of JBANCY010000281.1, read as the reverse complement.
ACCCAGATCCCAGACCCCAGTACCCCACCCCCAACCCCTTCTCACACAGATTCAACTCTGACGCCATACTTCGGGCCACTCGGGGTGTTAAAACAAATTTGCACTGCGTTGTCATTTATATAGTATACAATTTATATTGCATCATTTATTGGTCTGGGGAAAAAGTAAGCCATTATTTGTCTATTTTATTAATTTATAATTCCTAAAACTATTGATCTGATTCCAGTGATTCATGTTTGAGTTCATTGGAATTGTAGCATTTTCCTTATAAATCAAATCGCTTGTCAGTTAACTTGAAGCACACAAAGTTCAATACGATTTCAAACTTTTTACACGAAAACCCATACAAAATCGGAAAATTGCATAACATTAAAAGCAACATGTTCGTAGGCATTATCTTATGCTTATGCGAATTCTACATACTCTTTTCAAACTTAAGGCGGAACATATATGTGCAAATATGGAACTCAAAACAATTAAAACTTCTTCGTTCGGTTGGACAATGGATTTCCGAGAAGGGTAATAATGCAAAGCTTCCATGGGAAAACAGATAAGATCTATCAATTTGAAACATTGGATATTGAGGAAAAAACATAGAAAATAATATGATGGTTTGTTCCTTTTGAAATTTGCTAAATCAATAGTTAATAGCGAAATAGAAATGTGTGTTAAACATAAGAAATATGTGCAAAAACCATTTTTATTTGTATGGCATCTATATAATATAGTGGTTCGATTCTTTTGAAATTTGGTGGAGTGATAAATAATATGAAAAGTTAAGTGTATATTAAATTTTAGTACATTTGTTGGAAAAATAAGGGAGATATGAGTAAAACCTACTTTTAGTTTTATAACAGTTAAACCAGTAGTTCGATCTTTTTGAAATTATGTGGAACGATCGATAATATAGAAAATTAAATGTTATTAAAGTTTAAATACAATTGCTTGTCAAATGTGGGAAATATGGGCAAAATCAACTTTTGGTTATTTAGCAGCTTTATGATAGAGTGGTTTTATCCGTTCGGTTTAAATGAACAGACAAAAGATGCTGTGTATCAAGTTTTATTAAAGTACCTATATTTTTATTAGGGTAAAAATTAATTTTTTTATCCTAAAATAAGATATATAAATGGGATTTTCGCCCTAAAACAAATCTAAACTAATTTCTTTTAGTTTAAGCAACTTTTACCGATTCCAATTTCAATGCATTTTCAGCGCCAACAAATTTCAGAAGCTCATCTCTGAAACAGAAAATCCGCCAGGATAATAACACTAGAGTCTAGTGTCTAGTGACTATACAATTATCTCATCATATTGGCTAAGTTGGAAGGCGTGACAGAACCTAAAAAGTATATGAAATTTCGACCTATTTAACTGTCTGTAGTGCCTACATATGCCTATCTGTTACCTAGTCTGGAACAGACCATAAACTGATCAGGTTTATTTCATATTATATACACCACACATACGTTGCCCTAGAAACAATAAACATTTACGATTAAAGAGCAATAATAAACGCTTTAATAAAGCCATTGAGTGCTAATTTGATACATTGGTCTATTTGATACTTTCCCTGCCCTTATAGACAAATCGTTTCAACAACTGTAAGAATTTGAGAAATCGTCTGACGGCAAAGTTTGTAATACGATGCGACGGTTAAGCTGGTCGATTTTGTAATTGTTCAATTATGATTTGTTATTCCTCAAATGGTAAACATATATCGTTATATCAGCTTGTATACAACTTTGATTAACCGATACTTTGAATTTAAAAGTAATCGGAAGTTATTCCCCTGCAAAATACCAGCAAATCGATGCACAGTGGAGGATAAAATTGTGTGTACCGCCAAAAACTAGTTATTTTTATGTTATTGTTTAAGGATTATATAGTACAGTTCAAAATTTTGTTGGATTTGGATAGAAAATTTGGGACGATTTTTTTGTGCTTAGGTTTATAATAAAATGTAGATTTTTTGAAAATTGAATGCTTTTTAGGCCCTTAGTTGTATTATATAAATATCTAACCCTTTTTTTACTTCTAATGATGTCAGCTGATTCCTTGAGGCAGCTTGTGGTCTGGTTACTATTTTAGTTTTGACGATCCGAAAAAAGTTACACTATAGACTCTTTCTAGTTAATCATATTTTGGAACTGATTAAAACAGCTTTAGTATTAAATAAAAGTTTCAAGTGGAAATCGAAACAAAACAGTTGAAAGCAGTTGCAGAAGTCTGGCTTAAAAGAGAATCAGATTTTAGTTGAAAAAACTGAGGGAATAGCTTGCTTTATATAGACGGACAGACGGGTAGATAGACAGGCAGACAGACAGACAAAGTCGAACACATTTTCCAAGCATTTTTTCAAATTAGCATAGAAAGTTTTCAAAATTATCATAAAAAAATGGATTACTTTTTTCCCAGACCTACATATAAAGCTAACAAGTACATTCCAACTTGTTATACTTATTTCGAGCTCTATACATTATCAAGTACAGCTACTAGTCCATTGACCCATTCTATAACTAAACTGAAATATGCACTATAGAAAAATTCCTTTCCGCTTTTCGCGTACAACTACAATTTGTATTTTATAATCCATGGCCTATTTTGTATGATCTGCTTGATCATTTGTACAAGTATAAATTGCCCAAGTTAAGTATTTCTTTTCATTTATATATATATATATATATAATTTTTTTTTGATCTGCATTCCCGATGCGACTGAGGCAGCTCGTCCAGTCGCGCCTAATCGTATATTATGCCAGTCAGTCAGGCGGAGGAAGCGATCCCAACTACTCGGATTTTGGGTGTACGCGTGTTTGTTCCCTCAATTTGAAAAATTCGAAAGAATTGAAATTGAATTTTCGATTTTTTTTTACTTTGGTGAGAGTATTTTGGCCAGGGCTTTGACGCTGCATTTTATTAAATTAGCATATTTTGTCTATGTGCTTTCGGGTCCCTGGTTTTGTGTTGTATTTGAAAATTCCGAAAAAGAAACAATACCAAAAGCAACTACAACAACAACAACAACAACAATGGGCAGGAAAAAAGGCCAATGTATAAGAACAATGTAAACAAAGCGCTCCGCTCATTTCAAATTACCCGATGATGAAGTCAATTGTTGTATACAATAAAAATTTTTGTTGTTTTCCTATACGCAACGTTTAGTTTTGTATCGTTTTCTAATACCCTGTAATAACCCAAACAGCAATGCAAATGCAGCACGTAAATTCGTTGAGATTGTTCAGTAAACAGTCATCAAGTCATATAGCTCAAAGAACTTTTGAACAAGCAAAGCTTGTATCGGGAAATTTACTAGCTATAATATCTATATCATATATTATTATTATATGTCCATAACAACCCCATCAGCTCAAAGCCTAAGCACTATTTTCCTTTATTCCTGCTTTTTTATGTGGGTGGATTTCAAGTCCTACGCCACAACCTAGTTTTTCTAGGAGGGGGACGCTGAGCGGGATTCGAACTCGCACCTCTTGTTTGGCGGGACAGTGTGCTATCCACTGGTCCAGGCCTGGTCGAGGCCTCTTTATATCATATATAGTATAAATAAAAAATGTTAAGGCAAAACTATAAAAAATTTGATGCATGGAAGTATAAGAATTTTGAAAGCTATTAAATTATGAAATACCGGAAAATTGATAGTAGCTCTGAAATCACATTGTATAATTCAACAGATACTGTTCAAACTGTTCAACAATTGAATACAATGTTATAGAATTTCCAAAAGTATTATTAATTTTGTTATTTTAACAATAATTATTTCATTTTATGTTTAAGTTGTCAACTTCAATACCTTATCCGGTTTCCAATTTTTCCAATTTTTACAAGATAGATGCCAGAACCTATCAAAATATCGAGAATTTGGGACAGAAATCGGATTTTTCAATGAGTTTACATTAATATGTCTAAATGAACTGCGTTCTATTTCTCACCATTGTCATTGATCAGAGTTAGATCCGAGTCTATGTATAGCTTCCGGGTTCCGGTTGTTTATGTAACATATTACATAAACAATTAATATTAAATAAATTATTGGACCATAAATTGCCTATATTGATGCTTTCAAACTATATTTATATGGTAAAATTTAGACCCCTGCAGCAAATTGGTTAAAAAATTGGTGGTAAACTTGGTGGTACTTCTTATATAAATAAGTATGTATAACTTTTTGCCTGTAAATTTTAACAATACGTTAAAAGTAAAAAATAAAGCAAATATATATCATTTGCAGTTTTATTAAATTCAATGAGAAATCGTAGAAAATGGTTGAAAAATGGTAGTCCAAAGTAATCTATGTTCTATTTCCGAATTTTTACTGCAAGAAAAATAGTAGCAGCAACGACTTCTCAATCTTTTAAAAACAGTAACAAGCAGTAGCCCATGTTGTTCTTAGATATTTATAGAGATATATAGAGATATTCTTGTTCAGAAGCGTGTGGTTGGAAAATGGAGATGCAATAATTTTATTAGATCAAAGTATTTTCTCGGCAATATAATTTTCATTCCCTTTTCTTTGCCTATGAGTGAAAAATTTTGACATTTACAATATAGTTATATTGGAAAGAAAGTTGAAAAAAGTTAATAATCTACGTTCATGGGAGGGAATTCTTTATTTTGGATGAAATTTAAAACTATTTTCGTAGTACTATGAAATATTTTTGTACCTTTTATTTGCTTTTATATTTTAATTAAATGTTAAATCAAGTTATCCGGGTGGAAAATGGATAAGAAATTATATTTATAAATATATATTATATTATAATTATTATTATATGGCCAGAACAACACTATGGGGTCAAAGCCTGAAGCACTATTTTTCTTTATTCTGCTTCCTTCACTGAAGAACTTTCTTTTACGTGGGTGAACTTCAAATCCTACGCCATAACATAGTTTTTTCAGGACGGTCATGCCCATCGACACGAGCGGGACTCGAACTCGCACCTCTTGTTTGGCGGGACAGTCCATTGGTAAAGTGTGATTGTAAAAATCTGTTATATACCGATTATGAATGATACGAAACAGTTCATAAAAGATCTGCATAGGAATATAATGGAGATTATTATTTATATAATATACAGAGGCACCTCTATTTTTCAACCATTTCATTCTCGGAACGAGCTGAAATATATGCTTAAACCTTAATTCATTTTCCTAAAATTTTCCGACAAAAATTCGCATCAAGCATTGTATTGCTTGTTGCGTGCCATGCAGGGTGCACTGTTAGTCGGGCATGCCCGCCGTGGCGCATACTTGATGTTTTTATTTTGTTTTGTGTTATTTTGTTTTTTTTTCTGTTTTTTTTTTTGTTTCTAGCTGAATGGTTTGCTATTTGGGCTAGTGTGTGTAGGATGTATAGAATTAAGTTTAGTACAAAAATCGGCGCAGGAACGAACGCGTCATAGTTTCAAGCGCCGCACATTCCTTAAGAGCAGCAGCAGCAGCAGCAGCAGCAGTCGCAGCCGCGATAGCCACAGCACCTGCAGCACTTGCAGCACTTTCAGCACCACCAGGCCCCTTGTGGCGCGCCCTTAACCACGGAACCACTCGCGGAACCAGCTCCAGCACCAGCACCTCATCTCATCTCGCAGCGCCGCCGCGTTGTAGGAGCATGTTGGGTCAATTGCAGTCAATGTCTCTGGTCAGCAATCGGGCGCCGGACAATGGCAGCACTGTGACCCAACAGGAGAACCAGAATCAGCTGTTCGAGGGCTACTCGGATGAGCTGCTGACCTTCGCCTGGGTCGCGTGCATTGTGTTCTTCATAGTCGGTGTGCCGGGCAATCTGTTGACCATTGTGGCGCTGTCGCGTGGCAAACAGACACGCAACTCCACCGCCATTTTCATCATAAATCTCTCCTGTTCGGATCTGCTCTTTGGCTGCTTCAATCTGCCGCTGGCCGCGTCCACGTTCAAGGAGCGCGCCTGGACACACAGTGATCTGTTGTGTCGATTGTTTCCATTGCTGCGCTATGGCCTGTTGGCCGTATCGCTGCTCTCCGTTTCGCTGATCACCATCAATCGGTACATCATTATAGCCCATCCGCGTCAGTATCCACGGTGAGTGCAGGCGGTACGTGATGTTTCTCTATTTCTCAACTTTTCTCTCTCTCTCTCCCTCTCTCTCGCTATGTGCCTGGTTGCTTTTAGCATCTATCAACGCCGCTATTTGGCGCTGATGGTAGCCGGCACCTGGCTGGTCACCTTCTCCATTATGATACCCACCTGGCGTGGCATCTGGGGTCGCTTTGGCCTGGACGTAAGCATCGGCTCCTGTTCCATACTGCACGATAAGTACGATCGTTCGCCCAAGGAGTTCCTCTTCATTGCCGCCTTCATGTTGCCCTGCATCTGCATTGTCATCTGCTACGCGCGCATCTTTCTGCTGGTGCGTCAGGCCGCCATACGTGCCAGTGCCAAGAGCAGCGAGGTGGCCACAACGCCGCCCGTAACTAGTCAAAAGCTGCCCGAGAAGTCTAAGGCTAAGGCCAAAACCGAGTTGGAGCGGCCGGTGGCAGCAGCGGCGGCGGAGGAGGAGGAGGAGGAGTTGGATGAGGCCAGTCATGAGACAACACGTCCATTTGTGGTCAACGAAATGTTGGCCTACATCGATGACAATGCCTCCTCGGACAGTTATCCCATCTCGTATAGCCTCAAACATGAGGCACCCATCGATGCCAATGTGGTGCTGCAACAGAACAATGTGAGCCACATCAAGGAGCCAGCGTCGGGCGCGACTTCGGGCAGCTCCAGCGGTGCCCCAGGCATTAGCAGATCACAAACATTGTTGGAGCAGAGCAGAAATTCGTAAGTATTGGATTCGGGCGGGAAAGGAAAAATTTAGAGATCAAACTGAACCCACGGGGTACTTCTTTTCTCTGAATATACTTTCCGAAAACCCATTTTAATATTCTCAAAGTTTTAACTATCAAAACTCTGTAGTTCTGGAGTTTCTTTGGTAAAGAATTGTAGCAATTTTCGGAAACTTTTCGGAAGCGAAAAAAAAACATTATTTTCCTTGGCAAAAACCCAATTTTTCTTATTTCCCAAGATACAAGCTATCTTCCACTTTCCCAATGTGATCAGTTTATGAAAACTAACATTTGCAATAAAAGCTCTATTCGATTTCAAAATATAAATCTGTTTTAGCTTTTGCTTAGATGAAAAAACGAAACCCTTTTGGGTTACAATTTCAGCTGCAAATAGGTTAAAAGTTATAGTTAAATTGAGTTTTAAAATATTTTTTTTAAACGATTTGCTATATAATAAATTTTTAGCAGTTCTTGAAATATACAAGACCATAAAGTGATGTTAGATCTAAGAACTTCATAAGCTCTAAAAGTCCATGCTTCCAGGTTGGAAAATCAAGGCTCAAAAATTTAATAGAAACAATTAAGAAAGGATTATCTTCGCCGCGCTGAAGATTTTATACTCTTAGCCAAAAATTTTACATAAAATCTTAAATAAATAATGAGAAATTAAATTAAAATGAAGAATATAAAAGATTCTGTGTTGAATACCTTGAAAATATGATCTTTGTTATATGGCAGCTACTCGATATAGTAGTTTGATCCTTATGAAATTTGGTGGAAAGTTAGATATGTCGAAAAACATGGGAAATATGAATTTGTATTAGTATACAATGGAGCACAAACATAAACAAAAGACTTTGATATCAAAATACCTGTTTGGGAAATGGTAGGGTATTATAAATAAGGTGGGCGAAAAAGTTCTACAGATTTCTTAACCCTTATGCCACAGCTTAGGCAATATAACGCATTTGCTTCAAGTTAATGATTACAAAAGTCACCAATTCCATAGAATTTTCTGATATTTCATTATCGCATGCATTATAAATGACCCCCCACAGCTGATCCATTTGTTTGTTGTTTCACAATTCCAGCTAATAACAATATTTTCTCATGTTTTATATATATACATTTTTTTAATCAGCAAAAATACCATAACCACATCATTGCGTACCTCCTTTACGCGCTTCAGTCCACGCAAATCGCATTATGTATCCATGGGGAATACATCAAATGCGTCATCGATATATCCGGGACGGATGAGCGCCAAAGATCGTCGATTGCTCAAGATGATACTCGTGATATTCGTCTGGTTTGTCATCTGTTATCTGCCCATAACGGTGGCCAAGATCTGGAAGAGTGCCAACGATGTGCATGTCTTTAACATAATGGGATATCTGCTCATCTATCTGACCACGTGCATAAATCCACTGATTTATGTGCTCATGAGTTCCGAATATAGGCGTGCCTATTGGAATCTCTTGCGATGTCACAAATCCGAACAGCAGCAGCAACAGCAGCGTGCCCTCAAGAAACATCTCGAATCGAATCGGGCTATCAAAACGTGATGATACTCCAGTCCTTCCATACCCACAGCCTTCCCCCAAACTCATCACCCACGCAGCGAGTTCCGTCCCGAGCAAGTGAGAGAAGATGTCATCATCCCATATTTCTAGTGCCCACAAACAGATCAAAGTCAAGGTACCAAAAAGAAAACCAATCGATTAATTTATCGATAGCAAAACAACAAAACAAAATGGCCTCTTGCATTTTATACCAAATGACTTTCATTTTTTTTTGTTTTTTTTTTTTAGTTTTAATATCTGGTTTACATTTTGAATTCCATGTTTAAGAACAATCGATGTTTTGCTGCTTGCCGCTAATTATTGTACCAATACATATAAAGTATGTTTGAATAACAGAATATGAATATATATATGTCAATGTATATAGCATATACATATAAATATATATGTATATAGTATATATCCCATACCTTCAATAAATGCTTCGAATAATTGATATATGTATATTAGTTTACGTTGTCTTCTTCTCAATTCAGTTCATCCTAAATATAAGCTGACAGTGTTTTATGGTATTCAGATCGGTTTGCTATATAATCCCATTAATATTCGAACTTTAGTTAGGCATATTTTTCATATTTTACATTTAGAGGGAAGTAAGCCCTTTTTGTGGTAATTTTATGGAAATTCTATGGATTTTTATGGTTAAATTTTTCAGAACTGTATAGATTATATCATAAAATTGCTTGTTTTTGAAAACAAAAATTTTCAGACAACATAATTTGTTATACATTTTTTGAGAAATCTTTCAATATATTTCTATACTTAAGTTGTATTTTTCAAAATTCCATTTGAACACACTGCCAGATTATATAATAATCTACGACCTGTCGTAGTTAATTAGCATTTCTCATGTAACTTTACTTCATTTCAGAATTTTCGAATAAATCTCTAGAACCAGATGCTACACGTAATACAAGTCTGAGCTTAATATAATTATTATCAATATACATATTGTATATGCTTTGGTTTTTTGTGGTATTTTTTGGTATTTTTTTAATGCTTACGAAACTTTTGGACTACTTAAGGCTAGTAACACAACTAAATGATCCAATAACACTATGCAACAAAACTAAGGATCTTTCAAGTAGGTAAGAATGAAAAGAAAGGTGCAAAATAAGAAGGAGAAACTGGGGAACAGAGGTTTGAGATCATAATGTGGATTCAATTTGGAATATTCGTTATTTTTTTCGAGCTGAGATCGTATTCGAGAAATTGAGAATTTTTTTATAGTTTTAGTATGTTTTTGGTTTTGTTTTGAAGGTATTTCATTAAAGATAATGGAATAAACTTAAATATACCCTGTATAGATAGAACATATAATTGAAATGGGGTATGATATTTTTTATTCTATAAAGAAGATATCTGTCTGTCTATCTATATGTCTGTCTGTCTATATGTCTGTCTCTGTGTCTATATGTTTATATGTCTCCATGTCCGTCTGTGTGCCTATATGACTGTTTATCTGTCTATTTTTTTGTTCCTAACAATAGATTATAGGGTATAAATTACAGGATATCAGATCAAATGAGGAAATCAAACTTTCATCCAATTTTTTACCAAATATAATAACATTACATGCGAGCTTCAAAACTGCAAATTTGTTTTAAATGATTACAAATAAGCTCGAAATTTCTGAATAAAAAAATTAGTATTTTAAGCTCGAAAAGTTTTGACATGAAAATTGGACAAGAGAAAAGTATGGCAATTATTATATTTTTCTTTTTTTGTATACCTTTTGTGTATATAACATCGTAACTATATAATATATATAGATAAAAAACATTAAGGCTAAAACTTTTAGCATATTTAATTGACTTTTTAACGAATTCGCGATCTTATAGATCGATTGAGTTTGAGTTTTCACGAAGCTATGAGCAAATATCTGAAATTTACTTGCTACAAAAAAAAAAAATAAAAATAAAATAATAATAAATGAAAAGTAAATAAAATTATTTTTTTTTTGTACTTAGCACATTTATACATATAAAAAACAATATAAATTAAAAAAAAAATACAGTTAAATTTTAAAATCTTTTTTCTTTTTTGATTCGACTCTTGTTTTTGTTTGTTTTTTAAGCGCAAAATCTTGTTGCATAGTGTAATCAATATTCAATATTTTTATTGTTTATTGTTATTATATAATATTAATAATTATTATATTATATTATATATTCCTTTAAACTGTAGTTCGAAACGTATTTCGTATTCAATTCGATATCGTTTTTCAAATTTGCACTTTTCATAGAATCGCTAAATCGTAGGTTTAGTTTTAGTTCTCGGATCGCTCTAAATGGTATGTATAAGCCTATAAATGTCTGTGTATAATAGTATATTATATATATTTATATATATATATATATATATATATTATATATAATCGTATTGTATGCTTGTGTATATAGATAAAATTATTTTAATTAATTTTAATTTTAATTGCGATTGCGAGCGTAATAAAAATGGGTTTTCCTCTTCTTTGCCCTCATACCCCGACCCTGCCCACCCCCGAAACCCCTGCCCCAAAACCCCCCACCCGAACCCGAAGCAATTTTCGGGCCCTTAGACCGACTCCAGATGCTCGGATATCTCCAATATGGGACTCTCGCTGAGCGGCTTTACCAATGTCTGCCAACTGGGCGTAAAGAGGCTCAGCACCGGCGTCGCATTCTGGCCGCGCACATGGTACTCCGCCTCGGCATGACCGTGGCCATGTGCATGACCATGTCCATGATTGTGAGCGTGTCCGTGACCATGGCCATGTCCATGACCATGACCATGTACACCATGCGAATTGAGTAGCGGCTGCGCAGGTGTTGCAGGCGGCGTTGCTGGCGTTGTGGTGGCAGCTGGCGCGGCTGCTGCAGTTGATGCCACCACCGCACCACCGGTGGCCACACTATCCCCCGCGGGCTGATTGATGTAGGATGTCTTTAGATTCATTTGGCTAAAGGCATGCGCGCCCGGCATGGTCAGCGAGTGCTGCAGACGTGGTGGTCCGCTCCGTGGACGCTCCAACATGGCTAGCTCGTACAGCTCCTCGGCCAGATGGTGCTCGGGTGCGGGCGCCGGCGGTGGCGGTGGCGCGGGCTGTGCATGCACATGGCTGTGATTGTAGTGGACGTGTCCATGATGATGATGCCGGCCCGCTAGCTGCGCCTCCAGCGCGTATTGCTTTTGAAAGAGTTGCCGCTTTTGCTGCAACAGCCGATGCTGCAGCAGCTGCTGTTGCAGTGGCGGCTTTTGCATGGGCGACATGGCCAGATGCTGATGCGACGGCGGTGGCGGTCCATGTGTGTAGACACCCGGCGGTGGTGGTGGCGGCGCATAGCAGGCGGGGCCGTACACCTCGTTGCCGGCCTCCAGCAGCAGCGCCGGCGGATAGGAGAGTTGCGGATGATGCTGTTGCTGCGGCTGCGACTGCAGATGATGCAGCGTATGATGTGGCTTGAGGGGCACACCATACAATTGACCATGTGGAAATTGACAATTGGCCAGACTGAGCTCGTCCAGCGCTAGGTGTGGATGGCCATGGCCATGACTGTGACCATAGACCGCCGCCTCCTGCTGCAGCTGCTGTATCTCCAGCCAGCCCTGGCGCTTAGCCTGTTCGTAGCGGTAGCTACCGTAGACCCGACTGGCGCCCAGCAGCGAATTGGAGCTGAGCAGACCCTGGGCCACCAGGCCATCGCTGGCACGGCGACCCTCGCGAAAATGTATGGGTGAACGTTTGTCCAGGAAAGCCTGGTTGACCGGCGGCGGCGGTGGTGGCGGTGCTGGCGCTGGCGCTGGTGGCGGCGAGGTCAATGTGGGCGTGGCCAGCAGGTTCAGTGCACTGGGCATGTGTATGCACGAGTTGTGGCTGCTGTAGAGCGAACGCTCCGACGAGTGTTCACTGGAGACGGCGGCAGTGGCGGCTGCAGCCGCAGCAGCGGCAGCCAGCATCGAATTGCTCATGCAGGAGGGCAAGCTGCCGGCAATATCCGGCACGGAGGGCAATACAAAGTCCAAACTCTCATAGGCGCTGCAATTGCTTTTGGATGAGCCACGACTGAGATTCTGGCTGAGACTCTTCGAATAGCTGCCGGCCAGGACGCCGCTGGAGCTGCTGCTGCTGGCATAGGAGCGGGTGCGTGTTGTCTGGGCACTGGTCAGATCCGTAGAGGACTGTGAGCCCTCCTTGGTGGTGGCAGCCTCATTACCCTGATCCGTATCGCAGCCCTCATCGGTGCTGGAGCTGCCCTGCGCCAGCACTTTCTTCTCCAAAGTCTTCTTATCGCAACTGAAATGAGGAGGAAGAAATTAATGGAAACGCTCGGATCTGGGAACTGTAACTCACCCGTCTGTAGTTGGCTTGGACTCGTGGCCAGGCTCCTCAGTCGAGCCGCTGGAAAGGCCATTGCTCTTGCCGTTTGTTATGGCTCCCTTACGCTTGGGTTTCTGGAGGAGATGGAGGAAATGAGCGATTTTAGCAACACTAAGAAGAGGGCTAAGAAATCTGAGATATGAACTAGGTTCTGGTTAACGGAAGTTGATCCTGGACTTCATATTACCAGCATGCAGGTACAAGAGATCGTAGGGTCTCTCGATGGGTCATAAAATGGGACAAAGACAAAGGAAAGTTTTGTGTTAACCTCCTTGAATCTCAGCGTGGATTCGGGAAAGAATGTGGATGATACAAGGCTCAAAGTTCTCCCAGCAGACACATAGAACAATAAATCTTAGCCTAACTTCATAGCCTCCATCTAAACCAGGAACGGCACTGAATGAATGAATCACCTACCTCAATTGGGAGTGGACTCTCCTGGAGTGTCTGAAACAGACGACTCGCCTCGGCGGACATCTTAAAGCGAAAGCTCTGATTGAGATTTGCGGTGGATTCGAAACTATTCGAGCTGGACATGGGTTTTATTGTCTTGCTGCGCTCATTGGCAGTGGGCGTTGAGGGAGTTGCATGATCTGCTGCCGCTGCTGTTCCAGTTGCAGTTGCTGTTGTTGTTGCCACACCAGGCAGTGGCTCCTCCTCCTTCTTGGTCTCGGCAATGGCCGTGGACTGAAAAAGCCAAGTTGAATTTACATGTGCCCCAAAAAAGTCATCATCTGTCCAACGGTGTACTCACCTGCTGCAGCAGCTGGCGACAGTCCTCGGTGCTCTGCTTGATGATGTACTCGCTAATGGTCTGATGGAGCTGCTTGTGCGCCGGCGCCGGTGCAGGTGTTGGAGATGTCAAATGCATATGACCCTGTTCCAGCTGTTGGCTGGCATTGAGCAGCAGCTTGGCCAGTTGGCCGCTGCTGGTGTTATCGATGCTCAGTGAAATGGCAACGGGTCGCTGGCCGGCAATGCTCCGAGGCGAACTGAGGCTGTGATGACTCATGCGCGACGAGGCACCGCCGCCACCGCCCGGCAGTGGTGTATATCGGGTGGGCAAGGGTATGCCGACATGTCCATCGTCGCCATTCAAGTAACGAGCATGGGCTTGGGCATGCCCGTGGCTGTGACTGTGACCATGACCATGACTATGACTATGACTATGACCATGGCCGTGGTTATGGACATGCATATGCGGATGGGCCTGCTGTTTGATCGCATAATAGGGATCGGCAGTGTTGCGCTCACTCATCAATACCGTCTGATGGCGGCTAAGTCTTTTGTGTTGCGGATCCTTGCCCAGGATCGCGGTGGTGGATATTGTCTTTGATTGCTGCTGCTGGAACTGTTGCTGCAGCAGCAGCTGCTGTTGCTGTTCCATGAGCAGCGCCTGTTTGCTGCTCTTGTAGAGCAGGCGACTCGCACTGGCTCCGCCACTGGCGCTGGGATCGCTCGGCTTGCTCTGCTCCTTCTTATGCGAGACGCGATCCTGCAGCAACAGATAGATGGCAGCGACATGATCGTATGTGTTCTTCTTAAGACTAGCACGTGTCTTATCGGGACCAATGCCCACATATTCGGCCATTATACGTAGTATATCCTCGCTGGGCTCCAGCACCGACTGACGTTCCATACTCATATTGTATTTGGCAATTAATGCATGCTCCAGCAGCTCCGGGCACATCCAACGATGACGCTTAATCTGCTCAATGGTATAGCGACGTGTGGGCTCCAGCACCAGCATACGGCGGATGAGATGCTCACACTCCGAGCTCATGAAGAAAGGTATACGAAAGCGACCGGAGAGCACACGATCCCGCAGGCTTTGCAAAGTGGAGCCATCAAAGGGCAAAGCACCACAGACCAGCACATAGAGCACCACGCCCAAGGACTGTAAATAGTTTAAGCATTGGCCAAAGATCTCTCAAAGTATTGCCGCCGACTTACCCAAATATCGATTTCAGGTCCTGTGTATTGTTTGCCCTCGAATACCTCGGGTGCAGCATAAGGTGGTGAACCACACCAGGTGGCCAGCAGTTCCCCGGGCTTGAAATGATTCGAGAAACCGAAATCGGCAATTTTAATGTTCATGCTAAAGTCCAGCAACAGATTCTCCGCCTTCAAATCCCGATGGACAATGCCCTGCTTATGGCAATACTCCACGGCGGAGATGATTTGCCAGAACTTGAAGCGAGCCGCTGACTCCGACATTCGTCCATATTTGGCTATATAATCTGTGGAAGGCAAGTTGAAGAATTAGAAAAAATTAAGGCTCAGTTCTATTCTAGCGCCATCAGAAGTCAATTCTTTATTTTATAAAAAAAATTTCAGAAACATTCTCAAATGTTATATGTTCGGTTGTATGCAAAATGCAACAATCGCTTATACGCAAATACTGCACATCTTAGGATCATAGTCGTATGTCCGAATTATTTGTAAACAACTTTAACATATATTTCGCTAAAAGTGCAATTTGCTTATAAGCGATAAATTTGCAATTTTTTACGTACTTAAGAAATGTATACTATTTTCATATCCTTCTGCTAATATGCAAAAGACTTGTCCATGTAAATTCCTTTGTACACCCATTTTAGCATATAAACGCAGACTTTGCATTAAACGATAATTAAAATCTGTAGCATAATTTTTAGTGCAAATGCAATTTTTTGATTTTTTTTTTGTGTCTTAATGCAAACATTAGCAACATGAATCATTGTCAATAATGCTAAGGAAAAAATGTAATTTATGCATTGATTGCATATAAGCAATTTGTTATATATGTGTGAGATAATTGCAAAAGAAAAATATTTTAAATGAAAAGCTTGGATTGGGTGTCCTATAGCACTTAAAGCACAAATCAAACACATATCGGTTATATGCAATATCGCTTTTATGCAAATATTTAGTATGCAAAATGGATATAATTTCTTTAATAATCTTTTATATGAAAATTTCCTTGCATACTTTGGCAATTGCATACATATAATAATATATGCTGTAGCAAATATAGATCGCTTTAAAGCAAATATGGAGTTTCTACTATAATGCTTAGCATTTATATACACTAAACTATGCACTTTAATCTTGCATATAAGCAATATAGGTAAACTGCATTATTAATCCCTTCAGTGGAATCGCATGTAGATAAATACTCCATAATTTATACGATAATTGCATATAAGCAAGTCGGCGATTGCTTTTATAATTCCTGCCTGCCTGCCACCTTAATTACCTTATTAACAATAAATATGGCCTTCGATTTCAGGTAACTTGTCAACACCACGCCCATCACGCCCACCATACCCAGCACGTCCATTAAACTATAATTAACCCATAAAGGGGTTTCCCTGTGATTGCCTTTAAATCGATAAATCCTACCCCCTTTGGGAATATATCGAATGAATAAATTACTAACCGAATATTTCGCCTTGACTCGCATACTCGGAGACAATGTAAATCATGTTCTTCGTTTCCATCACCTGCGGGAAAGTTGGGTTAAACGGGATTAGTTGGATTCGTTTGGCCCGGGTTGGATTGTGCTGGGACTTACCTGATAGAGTTTGATAATATGCGGATGTTTTAGCTTCTTCATGATTTCCACCTCGCGGTAAACCTTCTGCAGATTGGTATGATCCAGCTGCGATTTGTCAATAATCTTAATGGCCACCTCGTTCTTGGTAATGCGATGCCGCGCCAGCTTGACCACGGCGAAATTGCCCTTGCCAATGGTGCGTTCGATGTCATAAAAGCCCACACGCATGGGCTCCTTCAGCTTGAGCAAATCCTTTGAGCCGCTGACTGCAGCACCGGCGCCAGGACCACCAGCACCGCTGACCAGCAATTTCTGGGCCAGCAGGACATCCTTGCAGCTAACCAGTACATCCATGGAGGGTGCAGCCACGGTGTCCAGAACGCTGCGTGTGCTGGCCAAATCCGCATCTTGCTTACGTTCCTTATCCTTGGCCAGCTCCTTGCTGTTGCACTCCAACGCGGCCAGCTCCTGCTCCTTGGCATTCCCATTCGCCAGAGGCTCAGCTGCGGCGGACTCAGCAGCAGTCGGAGCAGCAGCAGCAGCAGCAGAAGTTGCTGTTGCTGTTGTTGTCGATGTTGTTATTGCTGATGCTGAGGTCGTTGCCGGATCGGCGCTAGCCTCGCCGCCAGACGATTCGCACGCGCTCATTTTGCGACTGGCGCAAGCTCCGGCAGTGGGTACTTAGGCGCTGCTCTTCTGGCACATGCTGCCGGCGCATGCAGTGGCACTGGAATTGCAACTGTTGTCACTGGCGGACCCAAAGCAGCAACAACAACAACAACTACAGACGCCCCAATGGGCGCTCCTCCATTGCAGCGCAGCGCCCTTTGCGATGACAACAACGAGACGAATGGAGAAAGAAAACAAGTTCACACACAAATTTCTATACACTGATAAGAGATTAGCTCACACACACACCTACACACATACACCTACTGTCACACACACACTGCCACACACACACACACACACACACACACAGCGCACAGCATAGAAAAATCAATAAGCAGCCGCCAAGCGCGACGCACACAACTCTCTCTAGCACTTTCTCGTTCGCGCTCTCTCTCTCTCTTTGGCTCTCTTTCTCCGCCTGAACGCCGCCGTCTCACGTGGAGCTTTCGCAGTCATGTCCCAAAAATTTCAGGTGCTTCCCGGCCCAGACAGTTACCAATTGAACAACTCGAAAGTTGTTTCAAGTTCGCGCTGCAAAGGGTGAACTTGTGTGTGTGTGTGTGTGTGTGTGTGTTCAAGCACTTGCGAGGGCTGTTACAGAAGTTTCGTGTTGCACATAGCATACTAAAATTTCTTCTAAGTTCGTAAACATATAACCTGCTGTTCTGTTCTTAAAATCCACCCAAAACTTTCTGCAATTTCTCTTATAAGAGTCATACGATGTTGCATGTATTTCATATAATATGTATAAAATATAAGATTCACTTAATCTTTAAGCAGTATCTCTCATATAATATAAGATATATTATTATTATATGATCCTAACAACCCAACGGGGCAAAGCCTGAAGCATAATTTTCCATTATTTCTGCTTTCTTCACTGAAAACCCATTTTTACGTGGTTGGATATCCTACGCCACGACCAAGTTGTTCTAAGAGGGTCATACCTATCGACATGAGCGGGACTCGAACCCACACCTTTTTTGTTTGGCGGGACAGTGCGCTCTCCACTGGTCCACCGAGTCCCCAATTCCTTAATTACCTATATACATTACTTTGTACTTGTCTACTTCTTGTGAGCGTTAAGCTCTCTTTTTTTTTCTTTTCACAATTTCAGTGTCTAATTTTAATTAGCTTTCATCAATTCCTTACATGCCTATCTATAGTTCTACATCGAATTCTATATTCTGATTCCAGTAATATTTCCAAAAACGAAAACCTTCAGATGAATTCTCTTTTACGACTTTCAATTTTTAAGAACCCTTAAAGTTGTTATAAATAATTTTTAATAAATCATTATTTAATCGTGAAAAAATGCAATACAAAATAATCTATTTAAGCAAAAATTTCAAACGATTTTTGTTCTTTAAATATGTATAGATATATATGTTTTGTTTCATCTTCAAAAATGTATAACTTTTTAAATTTACTCAGTTTTTCATAGTTCACTAAGTAAAAAATGAAGTTTTCTCCTCTAAGAATTTTTTTTAAAAATGCGTTTATATAAAGGTTTAAAAAATCTAATAAATAGAAATTATTATTATTATATTATTAGTCCATACTAAACTCTCTGTCAAAACCTTTGTCACTTGAGTCTAAAAAAAAATTGCTTCCTTTGTTTGAATTATTGTATTGATATTATCGTAAAATCACTGACCCACATTGTGGTTCCTTAAAGAGTTTATATTCTTATTTTATTACATCGAAAAATACACGGAATCCGTTCAAGACAAGTCAATCTATTATTCAATCTAAGATATTTTTGTTTTATATAAAGTATTCTACTATTAATCGGTTCACATATTGCCTAACCAGACTTTGAGCGAGATGCTCCTGTCGATTGATATTTTATCCAGAAAGTTCTTCCCTGAAAAAGTTTACTTAGATCGCCAACCCCATGCACTCTAAGCTGCTAAGATCTATCTTATTTTCAAATAGCTTGATCCTCCGGATGGTAACTATTTTGATTAATGCAATGACTTTGAATATTGAGATATATTCATTGACATCAAAATGTCATCAGTAGCTATCGCATCATACAATATAATATACATATATCTATAAGAGCACTCAAAACCTTATCGGTAATATTTATTTAGAACTTCATATATGTATATATAACTGATAGACATATAACTAAATCCACTTTACAGACTATCATTTCCAGTACTTTTGGAACTGCCCTCGTTAGAAGCTTAAGCAACTTTAAAAATGAATTTTTTTGGTCAAAAATCACAACACAATATACAATTTGTTCAACTAACAAACCAACTCACAGATTCTTTATAGAATTTTAATGAATATCCGGAAAACTGAGCCGATTTTGCCTTGTGGTTGAATTTTTGTCACGCTTTCCAGGCGTTTTCAATAAACAAACAAATCTCGCTGTGACTCAATGGAGCGAATGAGTCAGTTGCCTGGAACATGTTCAATTGAACCAGTAGCTAACAAGCTAGCTGTCTCCCTCTATATCTCTCCTACTCTCTCTCTCTCTCTCTCTCTCACACACACACACACACTTCTTGGACCCATAAAGCGGAATGAATGAGTCAATTAGCAACTGGTAATTGGAAATACGCATGAAACCACCTCACACTATAGCACCATGGTCACTCACATTTTTCACGCACACACACACACACACACACACGTGAGTTTCATAGTAGTATTCGCTGCACACACACACACACACACACACGCACACACACGCCAAATTACCGTTAGTTTCGTTAAGTTAGCTGTTTAATTGCCAATTGTTTACTTCGAGGAAAATCGGGGAAATGAAAAGCTTGATTTGCATGCCCCGTGGACTTGGCCCCGCCGGTGCGCCGTTTGACGCTGCTGCCTCCGGTAATCCCCAGTAAAAAATATATATAAAAAATGGACAATAACAACAACAACAACAACAGCAGCGAATTATGGCTAACGAACGGTATCGCACTACGACACGGAGCAACGCGTTTCTGTCATGCTTCTGACCCCCGGAGAGCGAGCACTGCGAACTCGAGGGTTGCCAAACGCTCGGACTCGTCTGTCATGCGGCCTGGCACAATGCCTGGCAACCCAGTGGGGCACCAGGTGCTCCAGCAAAGCGCATGCGCCCTCTGCAATCTATGCGAAATCCGTGCCAGAGACGTCAGCGACCGTTAGACGTCAGACTTTGAAATGAGGCGCCATAAACGCTTCTATTCCCCTATCCTAACTACTCCTTTGTGAGGCCCTTGGCGGACCAGTGGATAGCACACTGTCCCGCCAAACAAGAGGTGCGAGTTCGAGTCCCGCTCATGTCAATAGGTATGACGCTCCTAGAAAAACTAGGTTGTGGCGTAGGATTTGAAATCCACCCACGTAAAAAAAGTTTTTCAGTGAAGAAATCCAGAAATAATGTAAAATAATGCTCGGGGCTTTGACCCGATAGGGTTGTTATGGCCATATAACAATAATAATAAGTACTCCATCGAGAAGCTTAGGATTTTAAGGAGCACTTTAATAATTTATCGAAATTAGATAAGTTTTTTTCTATGATTTGGCTGTCATTTTGTACAGAAACTTATAAGCTTGATTACAAAGAACACCCATCTCATAACGTCAAAATAACTTACTTAATAAATATAATGTATTTACTATATAGTTCTCAAATAAATCTCGAAAGTTAAAATCACAATTAAAGTTATAGAAAGAGCACAAAGATCACAAATTCTATTTGGACAATGTGTTGACTAACATCATATTGAGCTATGATATCCCATTATATACCATCTATAGTCAAAGTCTAGGTGGCTTGAAATATAATCAAATCCACTATTTGTTCTATTAATTTTAAGTCAAACATATGTCCACGATAATTAAACAACACTTTTGTCGCAAGTGTTGTACAATAAGCTGGTATAAGTATATCTACAAGACCATACTGAAAAATTTCCTAGGAATAGTGCTCTATTGTCACAAGTTGTGTACCATAAGGTGCGGATGTATACATGTATATCTATAAAACTAGCATAAAAATTTTCCAAAGTATAGTTTACGCATGTAATAGGAGTACCAGATGACGTCTCAATTTCTCCAAGTTACCTGAATTAGAACGGGTACGGGAAGAATATATGTACAAGGACATACTGGATACAACAGAAAAAAATAATCCCAAAATGTAAAAATTTGCTTTAATGGTGATTCCAAACTCAGACCTTATAAATACTGAACAAAGCGTAACCCACTTCCATTAGGTTGGCCTACTATAAGAATAAAAGATAAAAAAGTCGATCTTTTTGAAATTTGGTAATAGATAATCTAAGGCATAAGAATTTGAAATAGACAGTACAGTAGAGTTAACCCATCTTTTAGCTGTACGAGAAATTCCGATAAATGTGCTAAATAGAAAAGACGGCTATATGCCAAGTTTCGTTACAATAACTCAATAACTAGCATAATAGACCCATCGCGTCAAAGCCTGAATCACTATTTGTCTTTATGTATGCTTCCTTCACTGAAGATTTTTTACTGGTGTGGATTTTATATCCTACGCCACAGCCTAGTTTCTCCTTCCATTTGAGGATCATAAGTTGTTTGACAAGACATTAATTATTTAATAATTATATCTAACATCTAGAACATGCATTATAGTGCATAATTTCGGTGCTTATGTGCAAAAAATAAGAGTATAAAGGAATTCAAAGCAATAGCTTCAAAAACATGAGTTTGGTTATATGACTGCTCTATGATATATATAGATCCTATTCTTACGCAACACAAATCTTAAGTGTATGTGATTTTTCAATTCAATTTGTTGAAAAACATGCGAAATATGAGCAAGCCCGAATTTCGGTTCTATGACGTAGTGTTCCGATCCCTTTTTTTTTTTTTTTTTTTTTAAAGAAAGAATATTTATTTGAAACGATTTACCAAAAAAACCTTTACAATAATTTGACTAATTTTTTTAATTTCCGATCCCTATAAAATTTTGTGGAGCTAAAGATAATAACGAACTTTAAGGAGTTCTGAACTTTCAATCTAATATGTTGAAATACATGGGAAATATAGGCAAATGCGCTTTTTAGTTATATCGCAGCTGTATGATAAAATGGTCTGATCTGGCTGGTTCGGACAAATGCGCTGACGGATAACAAAAGAAGGCTATGTGCCAAATTTCATTAGGATTGCTCAAAAACTGAGTGAGTAGTTTACATACTTCTAACTTTTCGGGGCTTACGACGCTTCCTTTTATTCATTATAAGTTTTCGCACAAATTGAATATATTTTTTATCATGGTTATAAATGCATTGTCCCAGCGGGGCTTCAATCCTTCGACTTACATTGGTTTGCCATTTAACCAAGAGCGCTACAATCCGGTTCAACAATTCTAGGAAAACGTAAATTAAATTTAACAATGTAGAAATAATATTGGTATTATGCACTCTTCTCTTATTTTTTGATCCCATTGTGGGAAAATTAGTCATATTTAAAATGATTTAAATGATGATAAAACATAATATACATATATGGAAAAATAGTACCTCAGTTTGTGATCTTGTCTTGGAACGTTGTATTGTATTATATACATTGGAACCTTGTACCTATCCCATTGTATTATATACGACTTTTAGATGTACAAGGTTCCAAGACAGGCATTATATACAACTAAAAGTTATATATAATATGGGATAGGTACAAGGTTCCAAGCCAAACTCACAAACTGAGGTACCAGTTTGTTATATAACGTAAGATAAACCATATCCGTCCAAGGCTTCTTTTTGCCTGCTGATCAACCTGGTATAACTTTGTGGGTTCTATAAATTTCGACATAAAAACAAGAAGGACGAAATAGTGTTGCACATTATCCAAATCAGAACAATAAACAAGCACAAATAGTTCAAACTTCTTTCTTTTTCCGATCCACAGCTGAAAATTGTTTATCCGTATTGTGCCCATCCCCAACCCATCCAACCCATAGACGAAATACAGAAGGTACATTTTCGTTTTATGTGCACATAATTTGTTTATAATAAATTTCGCGTTTTTTCTTATGGAACAATTTTAATATAATAATTATCATATATTATAAAATAATAATATTTTGGATTTTGTACAGTGGAGCAAATGCATGTGGAGTTATTGAGGAAATATCTGCACTCGTTAACTTCAATTACCATTATCTCTATCTATCTCGCTCGTACTTCTTTATACCTATCTCTTTCGCTTGCATGCGACATATTGCTATCCTTGTTTCCGGGGCTTTGCCCTCGTTATTAAAAATGAGGCACAAATTGTGGGCGTAAAAATGAGAGCGCATTTCCAGCTAAATAATTAACATGCTTTGTTCCCTAATTAAGATACCATATGGTATGTTCGTCTATATATATATATATATATATATTATATATATATGGTGTATATATACATACATACAAAAAGTCGACACTATACAAAACATATTAAAAGCTTAATCCGAATAGGCTAAAATTTGCACAGATCAATTTAAAATCCCATTCAGAAGGTCCGAAAATTGCCGGCCCAGTCGAGGATTGGGCCTAGGAGTGGGTAGGAGCATGTTAGCGAGGTGTGGGTTTTGTGGGAAGCACCTCCTCCATTGATATATTGATACACAAGTAGAATGATCATCTCTCATTTCTTGGTCATCAATTCAGGGGCCACGGCATTAACAGCTGTCCCGGCCGCTGCAGCTGTTGCATTGTCCGCATCTCCTGGTCCGGCCCCGCTGCCGCCGTAACAGCGCCGCTTGAAGTCACTGAACATGTCCTGACGCTGCTGTAGACTGCGCTGTGGATCCACGTTTACGGGTTGTGTGGTATTTCTGTGGCAAAGATTGTGAATTAGTTTGGAGTCGTGTCATATTAGACTGGAGCTTACCTAGTCTTGGTCAGCACCGTGCACCCATGCTCCACGATCATGCCAAGGGAATACAGGGTGGCCAGATTAAGTAGACTATCGTGCTCGTTGATTTCGATGTCGGGCAGACGTATCTGGGTTTGGCGTGGATCCTGTAGGAAGCGTGCCAGACGCTCATTAACGCTCAGCTTGATGGTGAATCCGGGACGGTCGCCGTTGATACGTCGACAGCCAGCGCGTATTTCTCGCACTTCTTGTAGCTGCAAGGGCGGTGAGGAGGACAGGAATGGATTCGATGTTTCGCCGGACATTTCGCTTTCGATTTGCTTCAGCGGCGGCATGCCGTTCATATTGCTATCCATGTCCAGGCATATGTCGAGGTCAATGAAGCCCGCAGTCCGATTGGCACCGCCGCCGCAGATCTCAATGGGCTCGGAGCAATTGGTCGGCTGAAAACGTGACAAATCCTGCAGGGTATCCGGTTGTGTGGGCGACTGTGAGTTACCGCCGTGTTGGTAACTGTCGGTGACTGTGCCCTCCGTGCCGGACATGAGCGTATCATCCTCGCCAATGGTGTCGTCCGAACGTATTTGTGGCAACAAAGATTTCTTGGTCAACTTGCGTTTGGGATCATATTTAGCGCCGGGGCCGAATTCGTTACATGGCCAATCGGTTAGCTCATCGTCGCCCTCGCGATCCGTGTCGTGACGCCGATGGCCATCCTCGCTATCCGAAGAGGAGCTCAGCGAACTGGAGCTAAGGAAATCGTAGAGCTCACTGCAGTCCATGGACTGCACCTGAAACGGTTGCGGTGTCTGACAAAAGCGACGCCTCCGCTGTGCCTTTGACAGTCTGTGGCCATGATGTGACTTCTTTCGATGGCCCTGATAATCGGCTCCAGCATGCTCCTGGGACCCCTTATTCGTGGCACTGAGCAGGGTATCGATATCATTGACGGGCATCAGTGTTTCCATGGTGAAATCAGCTGGGGCAGCTGGAGCTGCAGTTGCTACGCTTCCAGCTTGCAGCTTGCCCGCATCTAACGGCTGAGCCTGAGGTTGGATCAGGCCCTGCTCCATTTTCGTTGTGTTGTCAGTCTTTTGTGCTTGGGTTTGGGTTTGCGCCATACGATTGATCTTAGAGAGCAATCCTTTGTTGAGCGGCAGCAGTCGATCGCTGTGTGGCTTCGAAGTGGAGGAATAGCTGCGCGGACGCATGCGATGGTATTCCTCCATGTGCGTGTAGCGCGGCATGCTCGAGGAATGGAGCTTACTGGACCCTACGGCTGCAGCAAGGCTTGGAGCACCAGCTGGCATGGCCTGTTCATGCTCGTGATAGCGATCCCTGTTGGAGCGCTTTCGTTTGCCGCAGAAAAACAGAGTTGATCTATTGCCACTGTCCAGCTTGAGCAGACGTTTGCGTATGGTGCCCGTGCTAGTAGTACCAATGCCAGGCACGACCTGGCCAGCACCCAGCATGCCCGGATGCAGCGGTGACTCGGCGAAAGCATGCGGAGAAACTGCCAAATTGTTGTCCTTGCTGAACTCAAACTCCATGGACATGCGTTTGATCTTTCGTTTCCGTCGTGAGTTGGGCTTATAGAACCTGCAGAGGAACCAAAGAGTATTACGGATTACGGCCACGATCCAATGGAAAACTGAGACCGACAACTTACCGGGCAGGACTAAAATTGGTTTCATTCAAAGAGTCCGACTCAAGGGCGCCCATCCCCATGCGCACAGCTGCTGCAGCGTTTAGCGTATTGCCGGGCAGCCGGAGTGGCAACATGGCCTCGGCCTTGTCATCCGAATCACTCGCCGGCAGCATTGCATTATGCGTCTTCTTGGCGTCCAGACCATCAACATTGGCCCCATGATGATGGCCATGTCCATGTCCGTGTGCATTCAATGCATCCGTGGGGCTGCTCGACGAATCTTCCGTTGGTTGCGGAGCACAAGCTGCAGAGAGGGCGGGGATGGGGCGCAGCTTAGATATGGAGAAAGGCAACAAGCTGGACTAAAAAATACTTACGCAAATTACCAGTTGATCGAGTTCTTCGACGCGAGCCCCACCTACCAACGCCGCACGCCCTGTCCATCAGCGATGTTTCCTCCAGGGCGAGGGTCAAGTCGTGCGAGAACTGATCCATAGCACCTTAACGCACACCTGGCTTCAATTGCGTTTCATGTAACTATTGCGTGTGCCTCTGCCTACGCGAAAACTTACAACAAAAAAACAAAAAAAAAGAGAATCCCAAAATGCAAAATGCCTCAACAATTGGCAGCAGTTCACTTTAATATCAGATTATCGAATAATCGCTGTTATCGCCGTTATCGATGGCCTTCGGCCTTCTATGATCTACGCGCTGGTAACACTTGGCATTTGATTGAACAATTGAAATAAAATAATAAAAAATAAAATCATATGAAAATTATAGTATAATGCATATATTAAAAAAAAAATTTGAAAAGTTAGAATTAATTACAAAATATTATATTATTAAAATTAAATATATAAATACTATAATTATATTGCTTAAAATAACTAAAACAAATTCTAATGTTGTTATGGCATGGCTTTTATTTTATATATTTTTTAAATGTTTTTAAAAATAAAGTTTTAAAAACCAAATTGAAAAAGGTGGCAGTATAAAATTAATCGATAATAATTTTTCACGTTGCTGGTATTATTTTGCATATCGACATGCACCTTGTGGTATTTTTCAATTAGTTTCGTTTCGCGCTTTACTCGCGTTTGGTCACATTGGCGGTGAAATGCAGAAGCTCATGTTCCAAAAAATTAAATTCTTTTCGCTTATAATTCGCACACTTGCGCTTTAATTTGTTTCATTTTACGTAAATACTGACGTTGTGCCCAAAAAACTGCACACGCAACAAGTCTCGCTGGCAAACGGCAGTTTAGCATACGCAACAGACACAAGTGGCAACTCTACGCTTGTGCCGGTTGCCAAAAGAAAAAGTTGAAGAAAGGAAACGCCGCTTTAAGAATTCAATTTCAAGCATTTTATTGTTTAAATAAAACACAATGAGTCGTCGACGTGCACACGATACGGAGGACGAGAGTTATGGTGAGTTTGGTATGCATTTCTTTGATTTGCACCATATAAATTTATCGAAATCCGCCACAGATCATAGACGCAATAAGCGCCGTCGCGTCTCGGAGAACCAGGAGATTGAGGATCGCTTGGAGTCGTTGATCTTGCGCGTGGGCGAGCGGAGCACCTCGTCGGTGGAGTCGAATCTCGAGGGACTTGTGTCCGTGCTGGAGGCGGATCTGGGCACATTCCGTCTAAAGATCTTGCGTATTCTGTCCGACTGTGCCGTGCGTATGCCGGAGAAATGTACGGTTTATACCACGCTGGTGGGTCTGCTCAATGCCAAGAACTATAAATTCGGAGGAGAATTTGTCGACCATATGGTCAAAACATTTAAGGAATCGCTGAAATTGTGCCGCTGGGATGCGGCACGGTATTCGTTGCGTTTCCTGGCGGATTTGGTTAATTGCCATGTCATCTCGGCCACCAGCCTGTTGCAGCTGCTGGACACCATGATCGATGTGTCCAATGAGGATACTGTACCGCAGGTGCGTCGCGATTGGTTTGTATTTGCCGTGCTCTCCACCCTGCCCTGGGTTGGCCGTGATCTCTATGAAAAGAAGGAATCAGCACTGGAGTCCCTGTTGCTCCGTATTGAAGTTTATTTAAATAAACGATCTAAGAAGCACCACAATGCCTTGCGTGTTTGGTCATCAGATGCGCCACATCCCCAGGAGGAATACCTTGAGTGCCTGTGGGCACAGATACGTAAATTGCGTCAGGACAATTGGGCCGAGAAGCACATACCACGTCCGTATCTCGTCTTTGATTCCATACTCTGCGAGGCACTGCAGCACAATCTGCCGCAGATAACACCACCACCACACCATGACGCCTTCGAGTATCCCATGCCCTGGGTGGTCTATCGCATGTTCGATTACACCGACTGTCCCGATGGTCCCAATCTGCCCGGTGCACATTCAATCGAAAGGTTCCTCATCGAGGAGCACCTGCATCACATCATCGAGACACACCATCACGAGCGCAAGGACTGCGCCGCACAGTTGCTCAACTTTCCGTTCAAGCATAAGATTCCGCTGGAATACTGCATCGTAGAGGTGATATTTGCGGAACTCTTTCATATGCCCACACCACGTTACTTGGACATCTGTTACGGCTCCATACTGATCGAACTGTGCAAGCTGCAGCCCGGTACGCTGCCCCAGGTGCTCGCCCAGGCTACGGAGATCTTGTTCATGCGCATCGACTCCATGAACACCTCGTGCTTCGACCGCTTTGTCAACTGGTTCAGCTATCATTTGAGTAACTTTAAGTTCACCTGGTCCTGGGATGAATGGGACAGCTGTCTGCTGCTGGATGCCGAGCATCCGCGTCCCAAGTTCATACAGGAGGTGCTACAGAAGTGCCTAAGGTAAAGGGCTGTAATTTTTTAAGATTTGTTTTGGATAAAGATTTGATTCCATCCTGCAGATTGTCCTATCATCAACGCATTACCGAAATGATGCCCTCAACGTATGCCAAGTTGATACCGGTGACACCTGTGCCTAACTACAAGTATGCTAATGAGGATGCAGGTGAGTCCGTAGTTGCAGGTCTGATGTGGATTAAAACTATGTTATACCCTGTCCCAATTTATGGGGCAGACCCCATAAAGTATATATATATTCTTGATCAGGATCAATAGCCGAGTCGATTTAACCCTGTTCGTCCGGTATTGAGCGATTCTGATTGTATTGCACACCTGGGATCAGGAAGGGTATCTCGTAGTCTCTCGAGTGAGTTCGACTAGAGCTTTCTTACTTGTTCTTTAATCGAATCGAATATTTATTAATTCATAACAAATATTTGGAAATTCCTTAAAAATTGTTTTTATTTGGAATGAAAAAAAAGGACACTTTGTCAGGATTTCACTCCTTTTGCATGGAGCTTTTCCACTTGATTTGCTTAAATTAGGTTAAATTTATCTTTAAATCGTTGGCTTGGATTTAGCTGTGCTTCACTTCATTCTCATTGTCATCCACAATGATGGGTATCTCCTCGCCGTTCTCACCCACCTTGATGCTTACGGATTTGCTTACCGATTTCTGTGTCAGCACCTCAACGACTTCGCGCTCCGGCAATGGCGCTGGACTGCTGCTGGTTGTAGTTGTGGTTGTAGTTGTTATTGGTGTTGGCGGTGGTGTTGGTGTTGGAGCAGCTTCTGTTGTTGTGGTGGTGGTGCTGGTGGTACTCGGTACAAAAGCTATCTTTGCTTCATGCCTATGACTGCTCTTGGCCTTGCTGTCCAAGCTGGTGACATTCTCCTTGCGCCGCTGTTTCCACTTGCTGATGGCTGGCGTCTCCATGGTGGTCGTTGTTGTTGTGGATCTGCCCGCTGTGACGCGCGGTGTGGTGCGATAGCGACTTAAGGCACGCAGTGGTGTTATGCTAGTTGAGGTGGATACAAAATTGGATTTGCTGGTGGGCACAGCTGGCAGCGGCGCGGCAGTGGTGCTGGTAGTAGTAGTTGTTGTTGTTGTTGTTGTTGTTGTTGTGGGTGACTCCGGTGGTGGTGCCGGCGTGTTGGCCAATTTTGACAACTTTTGGCTGCCGGCGGGTCGCTGCTCGGATTCCGTGTGGTGCAGCTCTGGTCCCGCTAATTGTGCATTCTCCTCACTTGCTATTTCCTGCTGTGTTGGGTGATGTTGTTGGTGGTGTTCTTGTTGCACCTGCTGGCCTCTGCCACCGGAGTCATAACGTTGCGGCGCCTCCAACTGCAGCACATCAACCGGATGCTGATGCACATACAACGGATCCGGCTCTGAGTAACGATAGACAGTTTCCTCTAGTTGTTCGCTTTGAACAAATCTCTTTTGCTGTTCCTCGCCAGCTTCTGTGCCGGCGCCTGCATAGATGAGTAGCGGTGGCAATTTGGAACTCGGATACTTGGCTGCCGGGTCATATGCTGCTGGAGAAGGGTATAAAGTGTGTCATAATGGGTACAATAAGTTTGTGCAAATGTATATAACAGCCAGAAGGAGGCGTGCCACACCCCATAAAGTATATATATTCTCGATCAGCATCAATAGTTGAGTCGATTTAGCCCTGTTTATCCTTTTGAACGTGTGGGATCAGGTTGAGCTTATATAGTTTTCTTGTTTATCTTTGTTAAGCTAATGCTCTAGGATTTGGCTAGAAATGGAAGCGGAACCCACCTGCATAGTGTTGTGGTGCATGTGGTTGCTGCTGTTCTTGATCTTGCGGTACATCATCTCCAGTCTCCAGGGACTCGGCAGATGTGGTACCGTGATGCGTCGAGTACAGCAGCTCCTGTTGATGCTGTTGAGGATGTGGATGCTCATGTCGTGGTGGTGGTGAAGGATGATGATAATGATGCTGTTGATGTTGATGTGGATGGTAAAGCGGCGTGCTGCTTGTTGTTATTGCTGGTATGGGCGTAGTCGGCTCTGGCACATACGCTGTGGGATAGCCCAGTTCAGCGGGATTGACGCCTTCGCTAAGGCCACCCGAGGATGTCATATAGAAATGATGATGAAAATGATGTGTGACTGGTGCTGCAGCGGCTGCATCGCTTTGTCCAGCACCGGCGCTTAGCTCATTGGGCAGTGGATAACGTTCCAGTGGTATGGGCAGCTCTGGACGTGGTCCAAACTTGAGAGGATAACTGGGCCGAAACGTGGTCGCGGGTATATAATTGGGACGCAGACCCACATTGAATAGCCCCGGAAACAGCTCGCTTTTGGTTGAACCCTTCGGAGCAACCTCTGGCACACCCTGCAAATACTCACCTATGTTGAGATTAGGCGGTGGCAGCGGGGGCAATGGCTGAAAAATGCCACGCACAAATGTGGCCTGCGGCGTGCGATCCTGTCGTCGCTGGGCAAAGGCCTGCCCCCGTTTCTCCTCGTAGCTAAGGCGACCGAAGCTCTGCGGATAATCCGCCTCCTTCTGTATGTAGTGCTGTGCTGGCCAACCGCCTGTGTTCCCCGTCAGCGGCGACACGCTGAACTTCATTTCGTAGTGATAGCGATGATGTGGCAGACGCTGTGCATCCCCATCCCGATGGCGTATGCGTTGCACGCGCCACAAGGCACGTGTTTTTGTATCCCGCTTGGCTGCTTCTGGCCCGTCTGGTGCCGTGTTGCCCTCCACAAAGCGGTAGCTGCCATTGCCCGCCAGCTGCTCCAGCCGACCGCTGGCCAGCGTGACAATATCCCCAAAGCGCGAGGTGGACGTTTGCGTCTGGGCGGGAGCGGCCACATAGGGCGTCTGCAGGAAGTCATGATAGTCATGCAGCTGACTGCCGCAGCACAGAAAGCTTAGTTGAGTTTGCCAGGATCACTTGTCCCCCCACTAGCTACACACCTGACATTGCCCGCGGCAGCGCCCACCGCGGCGTCCGTAAACAGCGTCACGTAGGTCACATGCTTCAGTGTATGCTCCCAAGGGCGTGTGGCTGCAGCCGTGTGCTTATCCTGCTCCTCATAGTAGATGCGTTTGCCGTGTAGCTGCAGCGTCTGTTTGGGTGTCAGCACCAGATCCCGGCCAGAGCCGACAATGCCGTAAGCCTGTGGCAGCTGCAATAGCGTAAAGCGTACAATCAGCATGGCACTTGGAACTGCTTGGAATACGAGATGTGTTCGAAAAGTAAGGTGAGCTTTTCAAATTTCTCAGGCAAAGTATTTTTGATTATCGATTTTTTTTCGGTTTGTAGTGTTGGTACACACTTCCCGAAGATCTGTACCCCGTTTCAAGTGTGCAGTACAATGGTACAAACTCTTCCAAGATGATTGGGAAGATGGCCATGTCGAGCCTCGCTCTGCACGCTAAGTTCGATGAAATGTCAAAGTTTGATCACTGTTTTCTTCGATTACCATGACGTGGTTCCTCAAGAGTTCTTACCAAATGGTCGTACGGTCAATAAAAAGTATTGTCAGGAAGTTATGCGCCTTTTGCGAGAAGCAAGATGAAAAAAAGTCCATAATTGTGGAAAAACGATTCATCATTTTGCATTACGATATTACTCCTGCTCACTGCTCAACCGGATTTGGCCCCATAGGATTTTTTTTGGACTGAGATTTTTTCGATAGTAAAAAAAAAACAGATAACTTTAACGCCTCTCATAACCAAACGAAAAATGCTATAACTTTAAAATTTGGTACAGATGTTCGGGAAGAATGTACCAACAGAAGAAACCAAAAAAATCGATAATCGAAAATACGTTGTGCGCGATATTTGAAAAGTCACCTTGATTTTTGAACACACCTCGTACACTTACAATGGCCAATAGACCCAACCACGGACACAGAAGGCAATAAAGCTTCATCATTTTCACATCAAAAAACAAAACCCAAAAAAAAAAAAAGATTGGAAAAAAATGAATCTTCGAGACGCGGTGACGTTTGTGCGGCGCGCGCTTGAAAACTCAACTGAAACGCGTCCGCGACGTGCGCACCGCTAATAATGAATCGCGCTGAGCCACCCAACCCTCAGCCCACAACCCACCCAACCAACTAAGCCTAAACCACCCAACTTACTTAGCCAGCCACTAGATGGTAGCTGCTGCTGCTGCTGGTGCTGGTGCTTTCATTGGATCAGCCAAGCGACGCCAACAGCCGAAATTTCGCAACCTCTGGCTCTGGCGGGTCGGCGGAGGGCGGAGTGCGGCGGGGGACGTTGGAGCCACTGGCGGTTGTTGGGTGGCAGCTGGTGGTAACGCGCATTTATGCAACAGTTGCGGATGTTTAGAGCCGCTTGAAGACACCCCAACATCAGACGCTTGACCCCTCCCTCCGAACCAAGCCAATAGCATTGGGTGAAACGCTTTTTGGTTATTTTTGGAATCGAAAACTTTTGGAGCAGCTCCACATGAGATTCCCTTTGAGATATGACTGTTCGCTTCGCTGAAGTTCAATAGCTTGCCTGCAGCTCCACCTCCAGCACGCCCTGCCGCCCTCAGCCTGCAACGTTGTTCTCATTGCGCAGAGTTCACCTTGTTGAGGTTCTGCTGCTCTTTTTGGAAGGGGCTAAAGATCAGACAATAGATTAAAGCGCATATTCGTGGCATTCAGAGTGTGGCATGACCCAAGGTGGGTTTTACGGCTTAATAAAACAGTTCCAAAATGCAGATGAGACATGAATTGAGTGGCAGTTGGCAACAAGTGGCAAAGGCCATGGTACGGCCTGGTGATTAGCTGCAGGAACTAGAGCTTAGCCGGATGGAAGAAGGTGGAAACTTAGTGGGTTTTTGGAGGTTCAGCTTAAACTGTGGAGGAAAACTTATGATAAACTTTAAGATTCTAAATATCAATGGGTTTGAGAATCATTCGGTAGAAATTTTGGGTGGATTTTAAAGCACCACAGATTGTGGTAAGCATTCTATGTTCAATGTTGATAAACTGCGTCGAAGAAATCCCAATTTTTAAGATATTGAGCTGGACTAACCTCCCTGCAAACCCTAACAAATCATAAATCGTGACCATAACAATCCAATTCGGTCACAGTCTCCAGCACTATTTGACTGTATTTCTGCTTTCCTCACTGAAGATATTTTTTACGTGGTTGGATTTCAAAACCTACGCCACAACCGGGTTTTTCTAGGTCATGTCATGAGTGGCAGCCTCTTCTTTGGTGACACACTGATCCACCGAGGTTCTACCAAACCGTACGAACTTATTTATTTCCATTGCTAACTTAGCTTCCTTCTACATCATCGTTCTTTTGAACTTTATTGAACATTTTAAGAATAGACGTGGACCCAATATGTTAAGAAGCTTTTCAGTATGCTTGAACATAGGAAGAAACTACTTTCAAGATTTCAGAAGAATCAAAATGAAGTGGATATGATACTCATATAAAAGCTGAGAATACGAGGAAAGAAGAACTTGAGAAACTACAGATTTAAAAAAGATTAGGTTTCAGATTAGGAGTCACAATGTTATGATATGCCATTTACTACATTTAAGAAGAAAGAATAAAGCTCAAACGAATCTTCGAAGATTGGAAGAGTGAACAGTAAGTCGTAGAAGTATATGATATAAATTAAACACTTCAATTAGATTACACTCGTGTCACGGTATCTTCACCATGTGTGAAATGGAGAAAGAGATAGCCGAAGTCAAAGCTGGACATGCTATGCTTGATGTAGCAGCGCCCTGATCTTTAAACGCCCTGCCTTGGCTATGCTCAATTTGAGCTGAAAGTCAAAGATCCGTGAAATATTTTTTGGCATCAAGTAAAGCAAATGCTAATCAAGCTAACAACTGCCACTTATACCCTGTACAAAATAAAATTGTCAACAAACCGGGGGGAAGCCCATTTTGAGCCATAATCAAGCTAACTCCAAGGCCTGTGACAAGGGGAAAAAACACAACAGTGCATGGGGTGCGTTGTTGCTAGGGTCATTAACAGGGTAACTGCTAGTCGAGCTTGGCTGTGTTGCAATTAGCTGCAACTGCAACTGCCAAACTGCTTCTCATTTGCATGCAACACGCCCAAACCTTTGACAGTGGTGTGAACTCTCAACGTTGCTCTTGACACCTTCAACCACTGTGCACAATGTGGTCTTTTGTTGTCTCTGCGTGGGCTTTTCCCACTTGGCTCCCAGACATGACCATTGGCGCACATTGGCATCTAGGTCGGTCTTTTAGTTCCGCATTCCAAGCCCAGCTCGGTGGCCTGGGGGCTTGCCAAATGGATGCATTAATCTTCAGTCTGTGCATTTTATTGACATAATTGACTCAAGTGCCAATAAATTGCATGTAATAACGCTTGTCAATTCACCTGCGACAGTTGTGGTGCTGCCCCCCATCATTAGTAACGCACCACGCAAGCGCCTGGTCTCTTCTGGGGGGAACCGCACGCTTGGTTCCACCCGGCGGCTCACGAAAATGCAATGCAACTGCCGCAACAGCGAAAGTGTCAACAAAAGCAACAGCAGCTGTACCATCCTATGCACTGCAGCTCACCACACCACTCTTCCTCGATTCACCCAATCCATCTAATCCTCCTCTTTCTGTTCCCACTACTTTATTAAATCATAATTATTACCCACAATTCGCTTCCTTTTTATCGAAAATTCCCTCCTAACTTGGTTCCCCCTAAATTTCGTTGTTGCTTATTATTTCTACTATTCTTATCATAATGATTTGAGTTTAGGCATATATATTAATGAGTATGTCATTCACCAATCTTGAGAATTTCGGTACAATCAGATCATAAACACCGGAGTTATAAGACTCAGGAGTTGCCGAAAACGGGCTAAAATGATAAAAGTTACAAAAGCCGCCACCTGGCGTCTAAATTTGGCTTTATGTTCAAATAGCGCAAAAAACGATATATCAAATATTTATTTCACAGTTGCAATCAGGGTATCTCGTAGTCGAGCTCACTCAACGAGACCTTTCTTACTTGTTTAAACTACAATTTCTTTGCGATTTCCATTTTTACAGCCAATCTGCCGGGCACCACAGTTGCCCATCAACTGGTCGTGGCCATACGTCAGAAATGCACGCCGGAGGAAGTGGTTAATATACTTAAGGATATACCCAGCAGCGGTTATAGCGGCGAGGAGATGTCCGATGGCAGTTTTAATGCCCTGAAAATCGATGTATTCGTTCAGACGTTGCTCAACTTGGGCTCCAAATCATTTTCGCATAGCTTTGCAGCCATCTCCAAGTTTCATGTTGTCTTCCGTGCTCTGGCCGAAACGGAGGAGGCGCAAATCTGTATACTACATAACATCTATGAGCTCTGGTCATCGCATCAGCAGATGATGGTTGTGCTCATCGATAAATTGCTCAAGCTACAGATTGTCGACTGCTCGGCAGTGGCCACTTGGATATTCTCCAAGGAGATGACGGGCGAGTTTACCAAAATGTATCTCTGGGAAATTCTGCATCTCACTATCAAAAAGATGAATAAGCATGTTATCAAATTGAGTAAGTGCATCAAGCAATCGATAACCCTATATCCGTTTCTTAACCGATTTGTTTACTTTGTCAGATTCTGAGCTGAGCGAAGCCAAGGATAAACTGTCCAAGGCGGATTCCTCCTCCAGCGATACCGATGAGGATACGCCACATAAGCGCAAAAAGCCCATTACCCATTCCGACAAGCCTTCTGAGGAGGTAAGCACGACCAGCATTTGTGCCTTTTTCATCATTTGTTCATCACATTGTTTCTCTTGCAGTTGGTGGAGCGCATGGAGGAGAAACTGGAGGCAGCCAATGTGAATCAGAAGCGACTGTTTCTGATTGTCTTTCAGCGTTTCATTATGATACTATCGGAGCATCTGCTGCGTTCCGATACCGATGGACGTGATCCCGATACAGACTGGTATCGCTGGACTATTGGACGCTTGCAGCAGGTGTTTCTTATGGTTAGTTTCCACTGTCACCCAACTCCTTGTTGTACCATCTTTAATTGATAATCTATTTTATTTTTTTCTACAGCATCACGAACAGGTGCAGAAATATAGCAGCACTCTGGAAACGCTGTTGTTTACATCCGATTTGGACTCACATATTCTGGAGGTATTTCAGCAGTTTGTCGCTCTGCGCGCCTAAAACAAGCTCGAACAGGAGAACAACCATCCAAGAATCCCGGAAAGCATATTTGATTCGTGGAGCCGTAGACAGATTCGATGCAAGCTGCACTTTTTGGTTCAGCTTTAGAATTTAGAGTTTTTTTATATGCATACAAAGTTTAAAGTTAAACGGGCTCTATGTAACCCCTCGACATACCCAAAACAGACAGACACATACATACAAAAACACACAAACACAACACACACTCACACACACAGTACAACATAAAAGTGACAAATTTTTGTAATTTGTAACTGACAAAAAAGATAAAAAAAATAAAAAAAAATAATGCAAATGTTTCTTAAGAGAAGAATGCATAACAAATATATCGGACTTTTTATTTAGTTGTTAAGATGGTTTTATATTATATATCTTTTTCTTCCTTTTTAAACAATGTAACTGAACGATAACTACTAGTTATCATTTCCATGATTATCTTCAGAATGTCCCAGAAGAGGCAGCTATCGTTTTAGGATTTTAACTCAGAAAAGGCTACTGTTCTCCAGTTACATAACTGCATTTCTCCATGTCAGCTATTTACTTAGATCCAACTTTGGGCAGCAGGATAATAAATACCTCGGTGGACCTGTGGAAAGAGCACAAGAGGTCGCGGGATCGAGCCCCACTCTTGTGGAGAGCATGAGCCTTCTAGAAAATCTAGGTTGTGACGCAGGATTTTAAATCGAAAAGTGAATGATGCTTAAATAAAGGCAAAAGTCCCATTTTCAGAAATTTTTCACATTTCCGAGATATTTACGGTTTTCTAAAATCCTTAAAAATTCATCCCATGGGACTCCGGCATAGCTCAAAATGCGCGGAACCTTGCCCATGATGATTCTCCATCAAAATCCCAATATTGGAAATTTTTCACTTTTCCGAGATATTTACGGTTTTCTAAAATCCTCAAAATTCATCCCATAGGACTCCGGCATAGC